>DWDW01002560.1:0-10103 GCA_018245635.1 Mimoniades versicolor eupheme
TTTCCATATATATTCGGTGCCCGTTTTCTAAAGTTTCCTATACTCTCCGTATCCCTTCAACCGAATCAAGCTGACCGTTATGGCTCGCTTTAAATCACAAGAGCCTTCCGAAAATTCCGCCATTTTGTTAACGCTCTGAAAAGAGTCCCCAAGTGTATCCCTTTGGTTGGAATTTTGAAAAGCACTCGGTTTATCGAGTGGCTGACGGTCAGAAAGGTTTTCGGGATGAGATTAGGTCGAGAGAAAGATAAATTATTATTTATGTAAATGGTAGTAAAAAAAATTTTTTTACAATTATCAGATAATAACTTAATTTTAAAAATAACATATTGTCATCAAGTTTGAGCATTACAATGGCTTGAAATATAATCAAAAATTTATTTCGTTGTTCCTTTATCATATCGCTTGTTATTATGTAGTTTATCGATTTGACTTCCAGGTCCTTAACAAATATAATTGTCAAATTTCGATTTGCGAGATATTCTATTACTGCTACATGTATTATGTTTTATTATTAATGAATAATATTTTGCCTACAAAATAAAACATGTATTTTATCCGTTAAACGTTTTAACTTGTCAAAGACTTCATCTATGATGTTTGGGACTTTTTCCAATGTTAATTTTTATATATATAATAATAACTAAAAGAGCAGTATTTCAAAATATAACAGTAATACCATATGCGGTTCAAGGACAATTGGCTATTGTGTCCATGTCATAACACATTATCTGGGCTGAGTAAGATATCAATTAAATATTTGTCAACAACTCAGGTTTTTAACGATGTACTTAATATAAATCGTGTAGAACGTGATGAAAACTATTTTTATATCTAGGTTCGTTACTTACGCTAACAGAGGTCGTCGGAAACTTTTCTCGCGGCTCAAGTGCACCGCGAGCGCAGCTGGTACCTAAGCTTCTTTCATTTATTTATGGCACCGAACAGTACTACGCTACGAACGCTAAAGCTACGAACATTCAATATGATGTAATATTCAATTCAATATGTACAAAGTAGAATCTGTTCAATGTCGACTAAACCCTTGGATAACATGGAAAACACCCGAATTGCTGAAGACTGTAAGTAAATTTACGCACAACATCGTGGGTAATATTGAAATAAACTAAATATTTTGACGAAAAGCTTTGTAGTGACATATTTTGAATTATTTTCAGAGGGTTTATTAGATTTGTGTTTAAAACAATTAATCCAGATACGTCTGTTTTACTGTACAAAAGCAAAGTTAACACAAAACATTTATCTCCCTTTATTTAAGTTGACGCTTGACGAAAAGATACCAACGTTACTTTTATAACTATAACCGGTATAACTTGCTTGTATTCGCTGTTGTATAAAACTCTTTAGTTATTCAGAAATATTCTCGTGAAGTTGTTTGTTTCTGAGAAGTAAGGAGTAGTAAAAAGACGCGGAAATTCTTATTTTTTTACTTTAAAAAAGAACCTGAACAAAAATTAATAATGCAATTTTTTCATCCGCCCTTGAATATGTTCATAGATGATGTTTTCAAATATCGTATTCTGAGTAAAAAACTGCGTTCAATGATAATATAAAGGTTGTCATTACATCTCCGAAACCCATTCGATTATTTAAACACGAATATGACTTATTGCTGATTGTAATTGGCCATCTTAAGAGTTGGATTCGTGATCAAGGCAGGACAGCATTCACACTCAAAGTTGTTTAATGTTTGTGAAACTTCCACCATTTGGTTTGACTGGAAAATCTTAGCTTTCCTTTATCCCCACCCGAGCTTTCGAACATAATTAGTACTCATCAAACGTTCTTGATTTATATAATATCGCTTGGAACGGAACTTCAAGAAAATTTACCTTATCATTAGGGAGCCATTTCTTTTTATAAAATTTTGAAGACGCTTTTAAGACGATTAACGTAATAAGTTAATTTTCATAAGTCCGTCGAGAATTGTTGACTCCATGGAATCTGCCGGGTGAAAAAGTTTCGATATCACGTTTGCGAATTATCCCCGGATATCGATACTTCATTCTCAACTTATTTTCGACAATGACGTAAGGGAAAAAAGGATGACTTCGAATCTAAAATATAAATCAATAAATGTTAACGTAACATCACGCCTGTCATCCCCGAAGAGGTATGCAGAGGAATGTAGAACACTCCCACGTTTTACCAGTTACGTTTACGTCAGTATTATGGAATAAGTGGTGAGCCTGTTGCCGTACACCGGGCACATATCCAGACTCCAAGCCACTACTAGAAAATCAAAGTTAGAAAATTTAGTAGTGCCCGACCCGAGAGTCGAGCTCAGGACCTCCCGTTCGGCTGTCGCACTTGTAGTGTCGTTTCCATTTTTCTTGTGTGTAACCAGCTTGTGAGGCCTTTCGGTTGTTAATTAACACGTTGTACTAACTATTAAGAGTCAATTGCTCTGGACTTTCGTAACAGCAACATTGTCAACAATCATTTCTATCATGAAATACAGTTTTTGTTGAATCTATGAAAAGCCACATACATATATATTCTTATTATTGATATCATTGTATTAGAAATAGTTGATAAACAGGATGTTTCAACTATGTTTCAAGTGACAAGGGTTTATAACGAAACCAAATACAAATGATAAGGCTCCATTTACGTGTCTCGCAGAGGAGATGATATCTGCCCATCTCTGTTCACTTATTCAGTGTACTGACGTATTTATCAGCTTGTCAATATTGCCTTTCGAAATGACCTTCGAAGCTACTGGGAAATGGGAGTTATTACGTGGCGCTGGGCGAATTTAGTTAGAATTATTGGAATTATTCATGAGAAAAGTGATTAGTTACTTTATAGAGCGGCGTGGTACATCCCAGGCGGCAGTTCATTTACTCTTAATTAACGCCGTTGCGAAAGATTGACTGTCCCAGTGGTTAGCGGCGTAGATTCGATTCTCACTCAGAACATAATATATTGGAGCAATGAGCATAATAAGTATTTGTACCATGTTTGTGTTATAAAGTCAAAAACACATACAGATACATAAGTAAAACTTATATTTTTACATAAATTTACAGAATGTGGTAATATTGATGAAACGTAACGTCACGCCTGTACTCCCCAAAGAGGTACGCAGGGGAGTGCAGTATACTGCCACGTTTCAACTATTGCGTTTACGTCCCACTATGGAATACGGGGTTAGCTTATTGTCATATACCGGGCACAAATGCAGACACCAAGCCAATACTAGAAATTTCTACTAGAAACTCCAAGTTAGAATAATCCAGTAGTAGTGTCCGACCCAGGATTTAAACCAGGATGTCCGGATCAGCAGTCGCGCTTGCACCCACTCAACCAACGAGGCAGCCGACGCGGTGCTCGTATAAAAATAGCTCCACTATTTCATATTAATAAAGCATATTTTCCGATAACAATGGTTGGCAAAGCAAGCACCAGGCCAGCGGATATCCTTGTTAAATTCAGCGCGGATATATGGAATATCAGAATTTCATACGATTTTATTTCATTTCATACGCATCCTTCATTCAACTATAGCGATATAACGAGTGCTATTGAATAGTCTAGTTATTATCTAAATTCATATTGAAATTTCTTCCTTTGTGGTCTACTGAACACATCTGCAAACATAACAAACGACCTGAAACATGCTTTGAAAAAAATATTTATCAAAATGTTATCCTCTCCATACAAAGTATACACGTTGTTTCAAAACAAAAACTGACTTCATACATATTCAAATAGCCTCTCATTTGATCCCTCGAGCAACGGGTTTTGGTGTCACAAAATACTGTATTGTACCCTTTTGAGAGGTATGCACTGTACGAAATATCTGTAGATATATTCAATATGCTAAAATAAGCTATAAAGTGAATTCATGGATATTGCTCGGATAATTTTCCAGAAATTCTAGAAATTTCTGAGCGAATATTATACGCAAGGGATATTTCTGCGCTTAGTAGATTCCAAATTGGACATTGGAGAAGGCAATGAAATTATATTGAGACTTCGGTTGCATATAAGTATATATGTACGAGTAGATTTAGGATTTAGATATTTTGATAGAAATATGTATTTTGTTAGACTTGAGTTGATGAGTTAATGATTAAAATTAATATCCTGGAATAAAAAATAATCTTGGATACTACTTTTTGTACTGTTTACATATGTACCTGGTTTAAATGTATCTATTTTATTTGTTTAAATGTATTGCAATTGCGAGCTCGACCGCTAATGGAGAAGTCCTGGTTCCATTTCCCAGGCTCTCAGTGCTGTCGGATTTTTTTAATTAACGAAAGGTGCCGTTCCTCCTGTGGAGGTCTATGTAAGAAGTTTATTACTATGTGCCGCCAACTAATATATAGGTGCAGTCCTGTATATTGGCGGTTTTAATCGGTTCCATGAAGGTCTTCAGTTGTGATTTTTTTTCTTTTATCTGTTGCTTTCCAAATTGCTCACTATGATGATTTGATTTGTTTAGAAATAGCTGATTTTTGCAACTTTGATTCTTCTATCTTTTCGTTGGCTCTTATCAAAATAAGATTAAATAGACCGATAAATTAAGGTATGTAATACAGAAACTAATTAAAAAATTGCCTTGAAATATTATGATAAGGTTCAGTGATCCATCAGTCAATCTAACTTCATTTAAAATCCTTGTAAAGTGGTGTTAATGATCCTAAATTTTCGTACTACAATCCATTATTGCAAAGAGATACTATTTTCCATTAAACCACTAGCTTCCTCAATTGTTTCATCGTACATGAAACAAATGAACATCGAAACAAAAATTCTATGAATAAAATTTTCGAATATTGAATCATACCGAACCCTCTCAGGTGACCCACTTACATCTTTTTGATGTTTCCTTCAGATCGACTAAACATTGTCGTTACATATTTTGATATATTTCGCTTTGCGTATACGAATTATTCTCAAGATATTTCTCTTTGTATATAGGTTATTATTCAAGATATATACTGAAAGGTACCGTCAATCGGCCTTTGCTCCGTTATTTAATATGTACTTCGTGCGTTTATGGTTCTATTCGCATTCGTTAAAGGAAGAATAATTTCGGTTAAATATGTTAAACATGTTTAAGGGAACCATACAGGAAGCCTTACTATACGACCAAGATGTATAGTTTTATAGATGCAGTTAAATTTTGTAAATGGAGAATAATGGAGTTTAAAGCATCGCTCTACATGGGGTTATTGGATGAGCTTTTGCGATTTTATACTAAGCGCTGATGATGCGATTTTGGTATTGTTATTTATAATGTTGACAGTGATGTAACAATTGATAAATGATATTGAATGCCTTAGTTTAATTTATTAACTTACCTGTAAGTATTAACTTACCTGAGTCTAGACCTAAGGTCAGTAGTCATTGTGTCGAGGTTGAATATTACACAAGCTCCACCGCAACTCTTAAATAAAAATCTTTTAAAATGTGCCAAATTGTAACACATTTTAATCTCGCTACTAAAGTACTTATCGTATCTTATTTTTCGCTGACAATTTCACTTCCCCGGAACTTCGTGGGCCGGAGAGGCTGAGGTATTAACAGCGAGCTCGAAGGCAATTGATATAAATAAGAATAAAGTACACCATTAAACAGCTTATGGCTTATTTATACAAGTGTTTGCCCTCGTATTCGTGGAGGAGTATCTTCTCATTTACTAACGATTTCTTAAGCTTAGTACAGAAGACAGCCACGAACGTTATTTCTGACGGGGATCAGAGATTTGATCGTTTCTAACTCCAAAGTTCCTCGGTTCCGATCTAGTACATTTGAATACGGAGAATTTAAATACAAAAAAGACACACGTACAGCGAGATGTATTCAGTCTCTTTGCGTCTACTCACTCAATATTGAGTGCAAATAATAATAATACTCTGGTGACAATCACACGCTTCCTCTTGTAGGTACATTATTTAAATAAGAATGAAGTTTTTAAAGCTTAATTCCTATAGATCTACTTCCGGACCGGATTCTACACCGGAGTGCAGTATAGAAGCGCAGTTCTCCCGTGCACGCGTTACGTAAACTAAGGAATTACTGTTGAGGTAATTCGAGTGCAAGAAAACTGGCTAAGTTTCGGCGCTGTCAAGTGAGGGAACACTCTGAGCTATCTAATGGTTCATTTATTCAAGTATTTGTTCAAATACTCGTCTTGTACAACTCGGTAAGCTAAGATTGTTTGTTCATTCCAAGAAATCCAAGTGAATAAAATAAAAAGGTTTCCAGTGAAATTTCCTAAGATCCAGCGCAAAAACAGTGAACTAGTAAATCATTCGGGGGCTGTTCTGGTGAATTATTTGGCGTTCTGTTTTGTAGCACTGACACAGTTGTAATGAAATGAACGTTTTAAGAATAGAATACGTACGAATAGGCACAAAAATAATACGATTTTTTGACATGAATTTAGTGTTTAAAGATTTCTTCATAAACTTCGTAAAACACGTTTACCTCGATTGTAATGGTGTTTGTGCTACTGATATGCAAGATGTCGGAAAAGTATTATTGAGTTCTTATTTTATTTCTTATTTCCTATTATTTTAACTTGAAATTCCCAGTAGTAGTCCAGGGTCTGGATTTGTGTTCAGTGTATAATAATAGGGTCATATACCATTACATGGAACGTACCTATAACATAATTGGTGATAAGGTGGAGAATAAAATGTTTATTGCTTTGAGATGCTTAAATGGTAAGGTATGATATTGAATCTTTTGATTTGTGAGTTAAGACAAAATTAACCCAGGTGGAAAATATTTGTCAAGATTAATATAGACAATTAGAAACACACACAGAGTGTGCACTCGAGTGGTTAGACTTTGTCCTTCTCGACGCTTCTAAGTCTAAAAGTTGTTTAAGGTAGTTTACAAAAACGTCTCGCAGTGCCTATGATGTATATGGCGTTTTATCACATATTAGGTTCGAGGAGGGTGTGGTACTTGTAGATGGCGTATTAAGTATTTTCGTTTTCACGACGGATCGTGAGAAAATCGACAAAGTAGTATTTTAATAGGAATTATTGTGTTAATATATATATTTATACGTGAATAATTTTATACGCGAATGATTAACCAATCTAATGAATGAGTTAACGAGCGAACGAACGGAAGGACGGATAGGAACACTAACGGACGAATAAGTGAGTGAATAAAAACGCTTGAATGAATGGATAAAATAATTAGTGAACTTTAGTATTTTTGTTTCAGCTTTATTTTCATTCTGGCCATTTGTTTCCATTAACCTACATACCTATACTTCTTATGCACATAAGTTAAAAGTAAACTTCACGTAATATGTACCACAACTCACAAATAAAGCGTCATTTATGTGCCCACAAGAACTTCTAAATGAAACTTGTTTCTTATTGCTCTGAAACAACCCTGCTTTTATTTCTTGTATACATATACAGGCCCTTGTATATTTCCTCGTCACGCGATCACTTGCATAGATCTGTTCCACAGGAAACTCAACTTTATCGTTACATGGGTAGCACTGAATTTTCCGTTCCTCTGTCGGAGAAAGCGTAAGAAAATTTATCACGTAATATTGCTACGGAAAGTACGGCTGGTTTAACGTACATTGAGTGATTTTTATACAAGCGCGCGCTCCGTGCTACATACTTGACACGACATGTACTGCGAATATAACATATATTGTATGAATTGAGTTGGTAGCAAGATATCTTTTTGCCTTTCAATGGATTTTCTTCAAACATAGCGTTATTACTGTCTGCTATGTCTACTTTTGCATTTATCATTATATTAGGTACTAATATGATATGTACAATATATAACTTTGAGTTTTGCATTTAGAAGGAATTTTACACAGGCTGGTTGTAATTTTATTACATTGATTAGATAGTGTATATTTCCCATTCGCAATTGTCTATAATTATAATCATAGGAACAGCAAACATAAAATGATCTGAAAAAAGCAGATATATCAATGATTATACAGTAAGTCATACATACATATGCGATTACCACACCGATATTATTTAATTTTTATTAACGCTTAATTCGTGAGAGTTTTGTTAATAGAAGTGCTTGTCTCATTTCGATTCAGTGTTTCACGAGTATGATAAAAAAGATAAAACACTTACTTAAAATTACCTTAAAATTAACACTTACTAAAACACCATTTCTAGTGTTAGAGAAATTACTGGTTTTACACCATTTCTAGTGTTAGAGAATACTTCTTGGATTTAGAGTATCAGGAGTAAAATTTTAAACATTAAAATCTATTATTTTTTGTTACTCTTAGTATGTACTTTATACCCTTTAACGCAGGGCAGGTATCAATTAATCATGGTTCAGAGAAGTTGATAAATTCAAATTAAATTATATAAAGATTAAACGCTTCAGTACCAAATGATTTCCTCATTGCTTACTGCTTGTATTGGCTGTGGATCCCTTTGGGACAATCGATGCCAGCCCGAAATTGAGCCTTGTGCTATACTTATAAAGTTCACATTCAAACATATAGCCTTCATATCTGAAATTCTGCGATTCACTCAGTAACGCAATAAACAAAATGATTGATTGGAAAAAATTACTTCGCGAATTGTATTTATTCGTTACATGGGATTCTTGGGATAATTTTATTTTGATATGTAATTCTTTATTTAGGAACAATATAAAAATTTTAGTTGCTTGGTATGTAACGACCTTCAAAGATAAAATGTTCGGCTTTTCAATGTTCCTAAAGGAATCTATTTTTATTTCCCCGTACCTACTAATCATTCACACATCCATACACAAGCATTGGAGGTCCACAGCGGCACCAGTCCTTCCGGTCCTGGGGCTTTCGAATCCAACAATCAGTACTCTCTTTGAAGCAATCCCTGCTTTTGCTGTCTGTCACCCACGTCCGACAAATTTTGAATATAATGATATATCGAAATAAAAAGAGTCGTTCGTTAACCCCGCATAAGATTTAAAGCCACTGGTTCCACTGGTGATTAGATATTAAATAGTAGCTTATTCTGAACTATGTATATTATAACAGTTACCGCTTATACGTTTAATGTATATATGCGTTATATGTATATGCATAGTATGGATGTAGAAATAAGGCAGGTTTGTTAACATATTTGACCCTCGATGTTCTATGTCAAAATTGATATTTTATAATAATAATAATATTGTGTGACAACTTAATTAGGTGATAACAAGTGATAATTCTCAGGGGAGTCCAACGGCTAATTGATTAGCGAAGTGGAAATGGTTGCTAACCTACTTGAACCGTAACTTACTTGGTACAGGTATAAACATCGAGAATAATCATTGAAATTTTCACTACATTTCAATATTAATTTACTTGTTTTTCAATTGTCCGCCCGCGATTGAAATTTCTTTTTATTTATTTATTAAATCTCCAGTTTATTTTTGTACAGAGGTATTTCGTGTTCTATAATTTTAAAATATGACAAACAGCTGTTATATATGTATGTATGTGTAGGACGAAGGTTTGAATCACATTGTAGGCGACGGCTAATCGTGAGATGTGATCTTTCATTAATTTACCGAATTTGTGGTTGAAAAACGAATCGTCATCTTCTATAAACACAATCAGTGTCTCAAGAAGTTTAATTATATTATCAATAAAAAGTTTTCAAATTGCCCAAACTGTGGAAAAAAGTACGCATAATTGTAATGTTCCTTATGGCTACTGGAACAGGGAGACTTCTGCCTAAACGGAGTGGAAAAAAAGGGGAACGAGGCATTGTTATGTTTAATTCGAAACGCACACAATGCGCGACAGCTAATCTGCGGCTGTTGGAGGTCATTATGGAAACCCCTCATTATCTTTTTGCAATTCATTATAAACAACCCTTCTTACACGCGCTAACCGTCAGTCCGCTTATTAATATGTCTGCGTTGCTGCTTTAATAGCTACAAGACGAATAAAATGGAACGGGAACGAAGTTGGGGAAATGGTGAGGTGAATTTCTTTCGCGTCATTTTTGGACGTTGTGAGTAGTTACCTACTCCAAGTTTTACTTTTGAATGAAATAATTTTATATTTTAAATCGTTGTTATTTATCGGTGCAATCATGGGTTATTGTAATCCAAGTGATATAGAAATTACT
>DWDW01002561.1:0-10102 GCA_018245635.1 Mimoniades versicolor eupheme
TTCCTTTAATAATAGATTTAATTTTTTTATCTATTATTAAAGGAAATCTTTGTAAAAAAGCTTATTACAATTCATGTAACGCATACAGTAGTACATAATATAATTAATGTAAAAAAAAATATCCCATGCAAATTAAAACTGCATTACTGAATACAGCGGTTAATGTAAACATCGCGAAAATATAGAGTTAAAAAATATGTAAGAAATGTATCTACCTACAGTGTTATAATTACTATTAAATTGCCATCATTATTACTATTATTATACCGTCACGCCAGCTCCATTACAGGGTAGGCAGAACTGCAGAAGGCACTGAGAGCCAAATACTTCTATCCTGACATATCTGACATGCATCTTCTATGTACATGCATCGCTCTCTTCATACAAATAAATACAATTCTTAGCAGTGACATGTAAAATGAATACTGTTTAATTATAAAGAAAAATGAATGTACGTACATGAAAAAGTCCTTGAACAGGTCACGATATCTTCAGACGTATCTCGCAACCTTCAACACCTTTTGGACTGTTTCCGATACACAAGAGCCTTTTATTATACGACGCGGGGCGACACTCTCCATTCTATTCTCCCGCATTTGCGATATTTTGTTTGCCACTCAATCTTATAGTTTTCAAAGTATATTTGTGCTGAAAATACTTTCTTTTATATCACATTGTATATGCAAAAATCTTATTCTTCAGTAAAAAGATTTGAAGATTATCCTTTGATGTTTTTAATATAAATATGAAAGATTCAGAGATATAAATTCATTATTAACATTGGTAAGTAAAAATTTCATGTTTGTTGTTAATCTCAGAGTCTTTTGAGTCTGTTGTTGATCAAACTGATTGTTCTACGCATTTATTCCATTTATATTTTGTTAATCTGCATTTCGTTTAACATCTGTTTTGGTTGTAATAAAATCATTTAGTTGTAAATGTTGTTTTTAATAATCAAGTATTACAGTTTATAGATAAGTTTACGTTCCACTACGGAATAGGTGGTGAGGCTAATGTCGTACATCGGACACATGTCCAAACTCGGAGCCACTACTAGAAAATCTACTTTAAAAAAATCCATTAGTTTCCGATCCGGGATTTGAACCCAGGACCTCTTGATCACGCATGCAACCAACACCATCAACAAGGCAGTCAGTTTAATGTAGCAACAATGAAATTTCCATACATTGAATGTAAAAGTAAATTAAAATTAAATTTAAAATATCTAGCAGTAGATACATAGAATAAAGTGTAGTCAAAGCTTCATCTGTATGTGTGTACAGTTTATATAGATAAACATAAACACAATAAATACACACGGACAGCCAGTCACACGGCCACGATTTGGTACATAAACTAACGCTCGGAGCCCGCAATAACAATAAGTTAGGACTTTTGATCGCATTTACACCCTGCGAGGGAAGGTAAGACCACAGTGGCAGTCGCAAGAGTATTACTATTTTTCCTTTTGACTTTTGTATTTTTACAAATCTGTTACCTATAAAAATATAATTTATATTTAGTAAAATTCCGATATATTTTCTAGTAGTGTCTCGGAGTTTGGATATGTGCCCGATATATTTCAATAGGCTTACCACCTATTCCATAATACGACGTAAGCATAACTGGTGAAACGTGGGAATGTATTACACTCCTCTGCCTGCCTGTTCGGGGCTTACAGGCGTGATGTAAAGTTTTGTAAGCTTATTTTATATGTCGACATTCAGAACACAGACCTTTCGCGTCAATCGAAAAGTAATCTTATAAGTTTCATTTATCTTACAACATTAATCCAGAAGCCTCATATTGTACCCACATCTTCAGGCCAGGTGCCAGGTCCCTCACGAGGTGAGCGTAACTAATATTTTATTTTCGCAAACTTTACATTTTAAAAGATAAATTACGCATGTTCGAATCAGTGTACTTATCTAATAACATGCATATGCATAATGAGTTATGTTCTATGTCAAATTATAATACGATTAGCATTCCCGGTACTAACCGTAAAAGAATATAGAATATACGCATTAGTAATTCATAAAATAGAATATATTCGTACGAAGTGTCGTGTCGTCGCTTGTGATGTAGACGGCACTTCCCTCGCGTACGAAGTCAGTGCGGGCTCTTTTTGTGTTCCCATTATAGCTTATTTTCATAAATATGACGGCTTAAATGTCCCCTTTATGTCCGTCGTGATTTACAAGTGCAAGTGTAGGCTTTGCGAGTTTCCAGACGCGTAAAATTTGCTTTATCATTCGCCCTCAGTCTCGCTGAATAACTCAATGGACGCTTAGCGGCGGACAGTTTTATACGTTATTGCCTTTTGTTTTTGATTGGCGTTTAAAATTATTTATTATAATGCTTGGTAATTATGTAGGTATCATCTGATAAAAAAAATTAAACAGTTGGTACATAATGTACTGTAGGTAGTAGTTATATCCAGCTTTAACATGTTTTTTTTATAAATAGACATTAAAATGAGTATCGATCTATATAAAAATATAAATAAGTATTTGTTTTAGTTTATTACCTGTTTATTATTCTGCCTACTTTGGAATCAATTAGCCATGTTTCAAGTTATTTATTATTGCAATTACTGTTTATCATGAACAGATGGCGCTAAAGTACAATCTGATGGATGTGGTTGTCGGTCCATGTGTACCTACATTAGAAGCGAGTATTTCGGTCCTCAGGAGTAGCAGAACATGACTCGCCGCTTACAGGCCACAAATTAACTATTACCTACAATTGCAATAATAATAATTATACTAAATTGTTATTAGACTATAACTTATTAGACTAATATTATTAAAATACTCAAATGAAGCAAAAACTTTAAAGCCTAGGTCATAATTAGGCAAAAATATAAACAGCCAAAATGCTTCCAAAATTGTATTTACATATAGGTACCTAACTGTAATGAATAGATCGTACGTAAATTTCTAAAATTGCATTAGATATGTAGCATCATAGTTCACGCTAGTGACAGCTGTGGCAGCACAAGATTAAATTATTGTCAAGGAACTAGTAGAATAAGACTAAGTGATTTTAAATTAGGTATATAAAGCGTGTAAAAAGATAAGTTTGAATTATTGACACTTGATCTTATATTGTTACTTTAGTACAGCTACTGCCATCTAGTGAAAATCTGTAAAATAAATATTACGACTACAGCGCCATCTTGAATACGATTTGAACCAAATATATTATAGATAGCACTAGATACGGTAGATGGTGCTATAATTAATAAGAATCAATCTGTTGTAAACATGTTTGGCAATGTTCAATTAAGTTTCAAGAAAGTTAAATAGATGTCACTATAAAGTAGAAAAGAATTAGAAAGCTCAAGATTTCATCTTACATTTTTAATACAAAAATTACACATCAACTTATAATTATTACTTTTATGTACTATTATTACATTTAAATACAAATTCGAGTAGTATTATTTCCACATTTTAAATTATTTATCATCATCATCAGCCTATCTTAGTTCACTGTTGGACATATGTCTCCCCTGAGAAGTTGTGCCGATAATCCCCACGCTGAGCATGCCGGTTGGGACTCGCAGAGCACAGATTCTCGCACGGCCTACACTGCTACCCATATGCGTACAGGGCATTTAGCAATTGCCTACCTAGGCCGGCTCCGGGTTTATTCGCCTCTGTTTTTAAATTACTATTAAAATATCATAAACATAAAACATAACAGAAATCATTACTAATATCGCTGTAATTGAACTAAATAGTTCATTAAATAATTATGCATTTCTTTAGTTGCTAACTGATTCAATTAAGCGTTATGACGTCTGTGCTGAATATAGTGTTGAATAACTATTGATGGTCTATAATGTAACATTTATACCTGTTTAATACCTGTAACAACAAACGTATGGAAATGACGAAGAATTTCCTTTCCAAATAATTCACCAGCGCACCCCGCCCGCTTGGCTACCAAGCCTAGATCGGCCATCACTATTCAATTCAGCAAATCGATCCATTGAGCCATTGGACTCAATGGCATTGTGCAGCAAGATTAAGCCACACCTCAGTCGCTGGTAAACCTCGCGTCATTAGGGCTGGCACATTACATTAAATGTATATTTAAGCAGGACTATCTTGTTGGTCGCGTAGTTGCAGGATTTACAAGTGCGACTGCACGTAGAGAGGTTCTCTGTTCATTGACCGAATCTGGTATATTTTTAATTATTGGTACCTATTATAATATTAATTTTTACTCATATACGACACAACGTAACATCACGCTTGTAATCCCCGAAAAGGTAGGCAGAGGAGTGGTGTACACTCCCACGTTTCATCAGTTAGGTTGACGTCCCAATTTGGAATAAAGGGTGAGCTTATTGCCGTATATTTAGACTCAATTTCATACACCGAGCCATAACTACAAAATAGAAGTCAGAAAAATCCAGTAGTACCCTACCGGGGATTTGAACCCAGGACCTTTTGATTAGCAGTCGCGATTGCAACCATTCAACCAAAAATGTACGCAACGTTTATAATAATTACACATGAACGCCAACACGGCTTTGTGACAGCCCTATTGACAACGGACAATGCTTGCCCTAATCTACATTTGAATTGCGAAACGAACTATACAGCTGATAATAGTGGTTTTAAAACGATGAAGTTACGTGTAACCAATGATTTTATCCGCCCACGTTGTTTATTTATTGTCGTTTATCATCTATTGATTATTTATCTTATATTCATGTCTCTTTATTATATTATCGTGACGCCGTTCTATTTGCATATTACGCAGAGAGCACTGAGTTTCACATATTCCAATTATTATGGCCCAGGTGCGCCTTTAATTCATCATTCACTTTATACATCCCCACTGATTTCGAAGACTTCTGATTCTCCCCTTATTTCCATCCATCGACCTTTGGAGGTCCACTCCTGGACATACAATAGGTTCCCCTAATCGGCGCCACTCCACCCGGTTCTAAGCCTCCTCTGTACGCATTCCTTTCTTGCTACGGGAAAGACTTAAACATTCATATTATTATTGACTGCCTCGTTGATCGTGTTGGTTGCAAGTGCAACTGCCGAACGGGAGATCCTGGGTTTCATTCCCGGGTTGGGCACTAATAAGATTTTCTAGTAGTGGCTCGGAGTTTGGGTATGTGCCCGGTATATGGCAATAGGCTCGCCACCTATTCCATCGTGGGACTTAAATGTAACTCTTCGGGGATTACAGGCGTAAAGTTACTAATATTAGTCCAGGCATTAGATATGAAAGTTGCTACTCGTTAAATAGCTAGTATTACAAAATTGTTGAAGGTGACTTCATTTAAAGTGCTCATCGTAAGCCATGAACAAGTTTTCACAAACACGGTAGAGATAATAGTTTTAAGTGTAGACATTCTTGAGTAGCGATCTAAGGAAGGCTGGGTATAAAAGGCAAACGTCGACATCACAGTACAAGCATTACTGGTTGTATATTCTTTATACTGTAGCAGGCTATAAATTACACCTCAATAATGTTATCGTGCGACAGTACCAACCATCTTGATCATATTTCATAAATTTAGTAATGAAAATATAAGTAAACATGGAAAGAAATATTTTTGGCGATATTAATAGATGAAAATAAGTAGTTAAAACTGTTATACTCAAATGCAATTCGCCAGTTTACGCCAATTTTACAGTGGACAAAAACTATTGATTATCTGACCTCCTTGTAAACTGAAATACGGTTTGATCCATTAATTAAATTTATTAAAACATTCTTTCACGTAACATAGTCGGACATGCTTTGCCGCATCGAGACATAATATGCGATTTGTTACGCTCTGGTATTGAATGCATAGCGCATTGAAATCATAGCGACTCCTGTTTCTCATGTAACATTTACCTCGAGGATGTGTTGCGTATTAAAATCCAATACCGTTACATTCATAAGACCTTTCTACACTTTTTGACTGCCTCGTAAGTCATGTTTGTTGCTAGCGCGATTGTTGATAGCGGTTCTGGGTTCTAACCTCAGCCCGGCCACTATTGGATTTTCTAGTATTGGTTCCTAGTCTGGATATGTTCCCGGTGTGTGGCAATAGGCTTACCGCCTACCCCATAGTGGGACGTAATCGTAGTTGGTGACACGTGGGAGTGTTCTACATTCCTCTGCCTACCTCTGCGGGGATTACAGGCGACATGTTACGTGCCTTTCTAGACCGTACAGAATCTTTCTAACGGCCCACTGCGCTCCAGCGTGGCGCGGCCGCACAGAACACACACCAGTATCATTTGACAATTTGTGACCAATCAGTGCATTGTCGCCGCTCTTTATTCAACGGCAGATAATACATGGAAAATTGTCATTGCTATTGTGACCGGACCATTGTTGGTCTAATGACGGCTTTCGGATTTAGTCCGCCTCGAAACCGGTCATCAGTGTTTGCCGGGTCGTGGTGCTGGCTGTTTCGTTTTGTTCACACGAATTAACACAGTTGAAGATCTATAACATCAGTGTGAAGTCATTTCATAATTCTCCTCACTCTCAATGCTAGTTTCATAATGAAGGCGATCGTGAAATAGAATTGGAATCGAAAAAGCGGTTTACACCGTAATAAGCAAGATTATGTTAGAAAAATAATGTATTCATAGTGAGAAACGTTGAAGATCTGAACTAGGTATAAAGAAAATGGCGTATCCTGTTGAATCGTCGCAAACGAAACCTGTGCCGAGATTTCCGAGGAATTCTAATCCTTATCACATCAAGAGACCTATGAATGCTTTTATGGTTTGGTCGCGATTGCAGCGGAAAAAGATATCTATGATGAATCCGAAACTGCACAATTCGGAAATATCAAAACGCCTCGGCATCGAATGGAAGAGTTTGGACGAAACGGAGAAACGTCCTTTCATTGACGAAGCGAAGCGTTTAAGGCTGAAACACATGAACGATTATCCGGACTATAAATATCGACCGCGTAGAAAGAACAGATTAGATGCTACCGCTTTCACGAACCCCGCTTTGTACACCACGAGAGATACTTTTGTGGAGATCGAGCCGAGATCAGAGTCAGCCTATCAGATACCCGTGAGTTACTCCGAACATCAGTTCATGTACAATAACATGATAAGTTACACAGTGCCGTCAATTTCGCAATCTTCCTATGTACCTGCGGTGAGGCCCAAGGAAGAACAACTTTCAAGCCTCGACTTGAGGCCCCTGCCGTCAATAGAGAGTATCTCGCCGAGACCCTTCGCGGTAGTCAACCAGCAAATGATGGTTAAAGCCTACCAAGATCTGCATTATGTTCCCAGTGACGTTGCAAGGATATCCTATCATTATCCATTTGGTGTTCAATAGACGTCGTTGTAGAATAGCAATTGAAACAGATGTGTCTTGTAATGTATAGTCAAATAAATAGAATGAATGGAATTGATACCGGTTTAAATTCTTTGTCTCCTGGAAATCATCGCTAACTTTAAACTAATTTGCAAATGGCAAATTATGTGACATTTAAACTTTACCACTACTTATATTAGGTATATAGGTATTGCCATGTAAGAAGTTTGCTCTGTGATTAACAAATAATGCTTTTCCCATTTATGTAGTACAGCTGTATGTGAAATAATTACCAGGTATTATAAATAGCTTTTCCCTAAATAAAAATTTCAAGTTTTCAAACCTAGTGAAGTACTTCATTGTGATTACGAGTGTTCACATTCACAATGATGATGAGTGATTTTGTTGTCAAAGGATTTGACTGCCATGTAATGTGTGCTTTGGGTTGAACTATTGGATCGTAACGAGGCTATTTTTCTATAGTTTTCCGTTCATTATCGAACACGATTGACAGTATATCCATCTCACTCATATTAAGTTTAGCTCAAGAAAATACGAGGACCACAATATGAGAGATTCAGGTGCCAAATAAAATCAAGACTCATTAATTTTAACCAAATATGTATATCAGAAAATATCCGATAGGGAAGTAGAAAGGAATAAATAATGTGGACGCACCCCAGTTTTATAAGGATACAGATATTTGGCACTTGTTTCTCTCTAGCTACACCGTATAGGAACTGGCGTGAAGGTATAATCAGAAACCACAATAGGATTCCGAGTTGTACCTACTTATTAGCTGCAACTCATTTACCACTCAGACAGTTTGAGATCGCGTAGCATTATCTGATATACCTCAGAGCCTATTGTACTCGAATAATGCAATCTGTGCTCAAATCGCGCTC
The DNA here is from genome assembly GCA_018245635.1 of Mimoniades versicolor eupheme. Classification (NCBI taxonomy): domain Eukaryota; kingdom Metazoa; phylum Arthropoda; class Insecta; order Lepidoptera; family Hesperiidae; genus Mimoniades; species Mimoniades versicolor. Next base: position 8,220 of record DWDW01002561.1, read on the forward strand.
TTCCGGAGGGAACAAAATATTTTCCATACGAATTCTGTCATTTCCGAAGAAGACGATCGCTAGATGAGTCGCTGAAATCAGTCAGTACGTGTATATAGATTAAAACAGAGGTCCGTTTGTACGTTTAAATTAATTTAGACAAAATAAAACTGCTTTGTTATGTTTCACAGTATATATTTTAAATTTTGATGAGTTTTTTTACTATTTGGAATTGAGCAAAGAAGTTGTTATGACAGGATATCAAATTATATTTTTACATTACTGGGTATCAATACAATACAATACAATATTGTGTAACTATTCACAAGTCGAAAGAAATGTATAAGAAAGGTTGTAACTTCAGAAACTGATTTAAGGATAATACTTCGCAGTTGAAATATGGAAGTAAAGGATGTAACTTCTAAATGCTTAAAAATGTATCGTATTCATACAATATCTTGGGACGTTTACATACATGACCATTTGGTCCGAAACAGGAAGCGCCTGAGCTTTGATGGTCAGATATCTGATAAATTACACATATACATAAACGCATGTCATTATATAGATATATAATAATTCTTAAATTCCCACACAGAACACGAGACAAGGTTTGCGAACATTTATTTATGAGTGAAATATGAACAGCGTCGGGGGAGATGTGCTAGTTGAGAACACTTCGGAACTTTGAGGAGAAATAATGTACGGGCGATGACGGGGCTACTTGCACAGATTGATGGTAGCGCGATGTAATTGATTGAATGATCCCGAAAGGGTGTCTATCTGTGCAAGGGACAATATTTTTGTGTTTGCGTTCAGCGTATTGGGTTATACTAATGTATTTGCCGAGCTCGTAGTGAACCTCGGTGTTTGCTAGTGAAGTTTTTATAAGATAATATGAACATAGCATCGCGCCTGTATTACCCCGAAGAGGTAGCCAGAGTTACTCCTTACTTACTCCGTACTTTTTACTACTTACATATATTATACGTACCATGTACGAGTAATAGGGTTTGAGATTGTTGCTGTACACTAGGCCTAAGTATATATACCAGGTCTCTGTACACTAGGCCTAAGTATATATGGGGAAGGCAGAGAGCATCAAGGTAGAGTAGATATCAAGGTAGAGTAGATATCAAGGTAGAGTAGATATCAAGGTAGAGTAGATAGCATCAAGTAGATAGAGGTATCATTTTAAATTTATCATTATCATTTATTGTCATCCGTTTGAAATCCGCGTATTGCTCATCACATCATAATATAGTATTGTTTAATGGTATCATGATTGGATTTTGATATCATTTTTGAATGTATCAATTGAATAATTCATTAATGTTCTGTTTCTCCTTCAATATCATTTCTTCAATCTTCAAGGTAAGAATTAAAAGTTTCTACTGTAATAGAAGTAAATAAATCAAATACATAGCTACTTGAGTTACATTAAATTACATATGGTGGGTGAAACATTGAACACATACATATAAACATTAATATTTAACTCAGATGTGATTAAAATGGTTTACGTGATGGAATTAATAATTTACATTGTTTAACTACCTCAGTAAATAGTATACTTAATCGCGCCAAATTACTTTAGTTAATTACTTCAGTTAATCCACGTACAGGTGCGTGGCTGCGCCTTTTAGTTGCCGCTAAAGATCAAACGAGTGATTCAATTAAAGAGTTGTTTGTTAACTGAAACCCTGAGTTAACATTAACGTTTGAAATTTTCAAACGGGCATACGAATTATTCTGTTATTGTCGAAACGTCACGCGTCGATGGGGCTGTAATTAAGTTTAGTGTAAAGATGTGAAACCGTTAATTTGTCGTTTAATTTTGTATTTGGGGTGAGTTGGCTTTTGCATAACGTGCTCCATTTAGAAAGAAATGGGTAAAGACATAA
>DWDW01002562.1:0-10102 GCA_018245635.1 Mimoniades versicolor eupheme
CATTGTCATTCCGTATCGCGTCCGCGATCGTATACGACGCGAGGACGGGGAGTAGGTACTAAAGGGACGCCATCTGTCAAAAAATATGCGACGCATCCACCGTTCCCTGATCCGCATTTAATACGGTCAATGTTTTATTTGTACTTATTTTAAGATGTTCGTTCATTTTAAGCATTATTAGTGTTTTTAACAGCAGTACGAATAGGCTCACTTTTGATTACAACGTTGCCTTATGGTAAGCGAGATGCAGCTTAGGTTGTTACGGGCTTGTCTCAGCAATGAAGACTATTTACATATCTTATGTGGTAAATATAGAAGAGAGGGGTTAGGTCTGCAGTGACCTGGCGTTATGTTATAACCAAAACAGTCAGCCAAAACTGACTTGATAATACTCAAAATAATTAGACTATTATTGTAAACAATTATAAGAAACTAGATTCTTATTACTACTGTAATATTGTAAGATAACCAACCTAGAGACCGTAGAGTTCTCCTGAATGTTCTATTAAATATGTGAAATATCCTGACCCCCACGTAATCAGCCTTAAGCGTTTTTTAATCTGAAAGGAGACGACTATTTAACTATAACATGACAAAAGGTCTCATGTTGATAATGCTGTATGAGTATTCATTTATATATCACCTAAATATAATGTGTATTATATTAAAAATACCACTTACCCAGTTTGATCATACTTTTTTTATAAATTTTTATCCACATACGTAATTGGTATGAGTAATTAAAAAATGCCAGGAGTATGATGCGAATTATTTACCAATTGATTGATCATTATTATTAAATATTTACGTTATTTCAAAGCGGCCAATCGAAAGTTCTGTAGTATCCGCCAAATATGTATACAATACATTTTTAAATGAAACAGTAATTGATTTTTCGTTTTCATTCGAACATAACATATGCGTATATACATACAGTACCAATTGGCAAATATTATTGAAATATATTTCATTCATATTAATTTCATATTATTTTAAACATGCTTATAACATTCTTCATAACAATGTCAATGCGGCATTAAAAAATATAAAGAAAAAACAAATTAATAATTTAACGGGAAAATCATGAAAAGTCAGTGACAATTTTCTTGTACTTACATTTAATATACACAAACAAGTAAATGTAGTAAATAAATATTAGAATACCACTAACAAAACCAACTAAACGCCAATTTATTTCAGTAAACCGTATAAACATGCAGTTTGCTTCCCTTGAAATCTATACCACTGACGCTCCACTATCGCCGACGAAGCGCTAACAAATCGCTCCAAACACTCCCCGTACTTATATCTAAACGCTATTAATCGCCCGTGGTCGCGCGACTAATTGCTGCTACGAAATATCGATGACATTTGTGTGGTGAACCGCAGCTTGTGGAAGTTTTAGTCGATTCTAAACTCTATGCGCTAAGGTTGTGAGGGGGAAAACGTATGAGAGCGAGTCGAATTTACACAGCCTTGAGCGTTTGTCCCATTGCCAATGTGTTTGACAGCCGATGAAATATTTTCTCGCTTTCGAACTATCCAAGCTAATGGTTATTCGAAATAAGAAAATTCAGACAAAAATGTTTCAATCTCATTATTCTGGTAATACGTATACATAGATGGGTATTTTTTTTAAATTGCCAAATAAAATATAATTATTTACGCTACCGTTAGCTCTGTGGTGTGCATGTATTCAGTGACGTCACTCAGTACAGTATGTATATGTGTATATATGCATATGTATCACTAAGAGTGATTTTTTTGCTTGATACTAATAGTATTTTGTTTATAGATATTTTGACCAGTCATTCATTACCGAGGAATTTTGTCATTAATTAACTGATTTTTTTTTCATATCAAGTTTACTCTTTCATTAATTGGATAATATGAATAAGTTGTAGTAAAAACAGCAGTCTCTTTACAAAACTGCGTGTCGACTATATTTTAAGACTGAATATCACACCCTATAACTGTAAAGGAAACTTAGTTCTTAGCTTCGTAGTAGAAATCGTGACGTGATGTTGTACAGCGAGAAAATTGTTTGGTTCAGATGATACAATCAGAGTTATAGCTCATCAATTACCTATATGTCTTAATTCCGCAACCTTCAAATCAAAATACAACATAACTTAACATTTTACATTTCATAGACCCTTTACATTACGAAAAGTCTTACGAATGATGATGATGATCATGTTGATGATGGTGAAGATATCGGTAATAATCATGAGAATAATAAAAAAAATCATTTAATCAGCAAATATAGGTACACTTTCAATCCAAACAGGAATCGTGTTTGTGACTAACCGTCACATTCCTCTGATTGACATCCTTAAGTTATTACCCAAGAGTTATTTGTGGCTATCACGTGGCTCCGCTATAACCAGAACAGAACACATTTGTACGCGCGACTCGAGCTTTCAGGCCAGGGTCGTCGACCACTCACAGATAACTATACGATCTTCTTTTAATCATTCAAACGTGATTCATTGTGCTTTTCACACAGAAAAATGTGTGTGTGCGCGTGTGTGTTTATCTGTTTGATGTTACATATAAGTGGTATTGGATACAACCCTGCTTACAGTTTAATCTTCACCACACGAGTATTGAGTGTATTGACATCTATTCTTATACACGTGATACATTAAATTATTATCACGCCAGACATTATTTTGCTTGATAAGATTTTGTCTCGCTACTGCACGTTGAGAATGACGACGCATTGGCGACAGCGCTTGTGTCAAATTTCTATTGTGGCTATTTATGTATGAATATGCATGTAATTGAAAATGGTCATTCTAATATAGGCACGGTTGTCTCATTGACTTATGAAATTTTTATTTACTTTCAATTACATGAGGCAAATGTAATTTGGAACGAAATAATGTACAAACCCTTTTTATGTATCGTCTTTTTATTTATATGTATATAGTTTACACGTAGATATTTTAATCCAACCATACTCTATTTTAATTAGAAGGAAAAAACGTCCTAATTGTTGTCATACCTACGTACCTACTCATCTGCTTACTAACCTTACACATGAGAGAAATATAACTCCAATATTTAGTCGAAAGTTCGAAAATGCCGCCTACTAACAAATAGCGTTCACGTTGATACAGTTGCAGCAAAAATTCTCAAAGATTACAAATCGCCCTGACTCGATTAGCTCGATTCTACAACAGCACAATCGGTACACGGATGTCTGGCCGCAGCTAATGAGACCTACCATTGTTTACAGATCCTATCGAGCTATCTTGCACTATTTTTGCTCGTTCGTGTTCAAAGTTATCTCGTTGCTGTGCGCAAAAAACGAACGCAACTTTTATAGTGCATAGTACGCGTTTCCACAATAACATCGATATAGATTTCACAAACGATTTGTGCTCCTGCAAATCGATTTGCCAAATAGAGTAGAGATGCCCATTAGGTTTTTAACATTTATTCTTAGATATTTTTTGTTTTTTTTTTTCGAAGCATTAATGAAACTACGTACAATATACCAGTTTTCAATAAATAATTTATGGGTTAGAGTGTTTAAATCAATAAATTCCATTAATTCCTTGCCGTTAACTAAATTGAGACAGTAAGGGGACAACGATCTAGTAGGTGGCCTGAGTTTGGTTTAAAAATAAAATGAACTTTCTAGATATGTGTGTTTTCTCGCACCTACTTTCTTCGCCCCTAATGTAAATGATACTTATCTTAAAAAACACATGATATGATATTAGGTCTTTAAACACACACAAGTTTTTAAAGTCAGGGGTGGTCACCGAAATTTAAACACCCGAGGTTGACGTTTAACATCCTTTTAAAGTAGTGACACCTGGCGGAGAAAAAATAAAACTTCTTACCCAATCCGTTGTTCGCTAATGAGAGCAGCACCATTGTTTACAGATGGGATCGTGTTATCTCGATTATTTTTATTCGGACTCGTACTTATCTCTCGAATTCGACTCGATTGTTTTCTTGGTTTTCGTCAGTGTTGTTTGTATATCGATTCGGATCGATCGAGCGCAGATAATCAGATTGTTTTAACGGATAAAAGGTATTGTTTCATTCGTTACGCTTTTTTGGACGCGCTGTGCGTTGTGCTTTAATGATGTTTAATTACTTGTACAAATAAAGACGAGTTGATTTACTAGAGATATGATGATGGGATATTGTATGCATTTAATTTCTTTACGCCACAATGAAATTGGTGTGTTACATTACATAATCTCTTTTTATCTTGTATACAATAAGGTTACAGCTATTTTTGTTTCCAATAAAGGTGCAACATAACACGTAAAAAAACGCAACTGCACTGTATAATCTCCGACGAGGTAGACAGATGAGTGTAGTACAATCACGTTTAACCAGTTATGTTTACGTGCCACTATGGAAAAGGTGGTGAACCTATTGTCATACACCGGGAACAGTTCCAGACTCCAAGCCACTATTAGAAAATCTAAATTACAAAAGTCTGACAGTTCCAAAACCTGGATTTAAACATAACACCACGCATATATTTTGCCTAGTTTTCATGCCTGTACGTCACATAAGTACTAATAAATCTAATATAAAAAACAGACAATGAAGTTACTGTTACGAATTGTGTACAGTTAAGTAAGGGTTGCAAATCATTGATTCGGTCCATCGACGATCGCATCACTCGGCAAGCAGGTGATACGGATGCTGGAAGCAGGTAGCAAATTAGGCAGCGCACACGCGATACGATCGCGTCACCCGCGACGCGTCCGACGCGTCAACGTAACGAACCTTATTGTATGCAAAGCGCGCGTCCAGCGGGATAACTAAGCGTTTTTCAACTTTCGTTCACCGCGAGTTATCGTGTACATGTTTTATAACATATGCATAATTTACATCGCTATGAAAAGGATTCGATATCGCTTGTTTTTTTTTTTGCTAATAGATACTAATTTCTGTTAAAAATATCTACCAACAGTCAATAAATTAAATTTTCATCCGATGCTGATCAAGAAACATGTCATTAATCGACATAAAACTTAAAATGTGAAATACGTAGTACACTGTTAGTTAAAATACTATTTATTTCATCCATCAAAACTTTTTCATTACCAATTTTCCACGATTCTCTTTTTTTAAGTTCTATTGTACGCCGATAGCCCACAGCTCGTTTCAAACTGATCCTTGCCAAAGCATATGGTTAAATAAACAATTTGAAGCTTTGCAACAATAAACTTTGAGCTCATAATCGTCTACCATGCTGAAGCTTGCATGACGTTTTGTCATTGTTACTTAGATAAATCTACTACGTAACTACCGCCAATCATCGAGACGAAATTGGAATTTACTTCAACTGCAACAGGGTAGAGTTTCGGTCAAATTAGCGGTGGGACTTACGCCCTTTGGGCAGTGCGAAGGCTGGCGCTATCAGAATCACCTTAATGATGCCTCGATGGCGGATAGCCATTGTGTGGGATGTAAATTTGTAGCCGTCGGCGCGGGTAATGATGTGAGAACAAACTGAGATGCCGATAGCTCGATCGGGATCGCTCGCCCCACTGTGCTGTTCCTTCAGGTTGTATCGTGTGATCCTGCCCGCTTCTTTTTTTTAATGTCGAACGCATTGTCTTTTGTCATAATGCCTCTGATTGTTTACAAGTTTCGCTCGTAAAATGGAATATTTATGCGGAGATTATATCAAAATTTAGCTTATGGAAAAGTTTTTACAACGAAATATGTATGTACACAATGTTTTGTGTGATTTTATTTCGTTCGTGAAACTTGAACGGTAACAATTGAGGACAATCAAGATACTCGCAACAAAATAAAGTACTTAGATTTAGGTCTAGATTTTTATAGATTTAAGTATCAGGCTATCTACTGAAAACATAGATAGTTAAAATATTAATTTATTCAGTAAATTTGTGTACGCATAGATATAAGACTATATCAGCAAAAACTAAGCAAACCTTTGTCACATTCAAAAGAATGGACCGTGCTAATGATTATACGTTGGCGTGAGTACAAAACATTATCTTTTTACTACCAACTAGTTAATGAGCGAAGCCTTTTAGCGTTTAACTACACAAAAACCAACACAAACGCACGCGTTTATCCAATCTTGAACTACCCCGAAACCTTTCCGTATTATTACACATAAACAAACAAAGCGTTACAGAATCAAAATGGCGCAGCGGTATGATCATTAGCGGTTATCGCACTATTTTGTCGGATAGACAAAATTTGCAGTCTTTCAACGCACATCAACGTAATGAGTGAGCCCGTAAAGGAGTTTTCAGGCGAACGCGATAAATAATAAACCCACTAAAAGGAGCTCGATGAAAAACGACGCACGATGCGGGCACTTAATTTTGGCGGAAAATTAGAACGCCATTTTGTGAATTGTGGTGACATTGGTGTATCGTTCAGAAATAAAGGAAGCTCATTCGATTAAAAATTAAATTTAGTTAAATAATTTTTACAAAAGTAATTATATTTAATCTGGAGCCGAACTTAAATTTTATTAAAAACAAGCATGTACATTATGTCTATGTAAAAACATAATCGTTACAAAACAACTTTCTACTTAAACCTTATCTGTACCAGCATTCTGTCCAAATCGGCCATTAATTTAAAAAAAAAGTAGATTAATGAGTGACTTTAAACTGGAACCCGTATCTCGAACTCGAGGTACATTACATAGGAATCCACAATTAAGACACTTAGTCGGGACAGCGTGCATGACATCATTATCTGAGAAATCGATTCTTTTTCTTTTATATCGAGAGTATAATCGGGATGGAGCGTGGCGCCGTCCGATCTGTTTTATCGTCGTATTATCGACGACTAATGCATCGGGCGCGATAACGCTGACATAAGAGCGGGGGCAGATAAACTCGGTGTGGCCATGTTAAAAATAGTTTACACGCATAGTTTGTTGTCTATGGTAGGGATACGAATCGGATTATAATTTTATACATTTTGTTCATGTTATGAAATGTGTTTTGCAATACTTTAAACATATCATTATGTGTTGCAACACTTATTTTCAATAATATGACCGTTGTGTTGATACAAAAAAAAACAAATAAATATTCCGTAAAATAACTGATTACGTCATAATTTAAAAATTATCACACAAACAATTTCAATTAAGATTTATCATTCGTATAGCCTTTAAGTATAACAACGATCAAATAAGTATTGTTCAGCGTTATCGAACAAAAATATATTTAAAAAACTTACATCCCTAGCTTTAACTTTAAAATTCCTACAAATTCCCCGAGCTATCGACAGCCAGAAGCGATATGTCTTCCTTATTCAAATCGTCATTACGAACTCTTTCGGCGACCTAGCTATCTTGCGGCCGGAGAGATGGCAATAATAAAAATTATCTATACAAATGGGCCAGGATTACTGAGAGACATAAATTCGGCTCCAATGAGCGCTGTGCGGTGCGATAAAGGGGCAGAGGGTTTAGCTTCGACGCTTTTTGCTAGTTTTTTGATTGGTTCAAATGGTTCATTTAATAGCAGTCTTAGCACCTGTTACCTACTTTTAATATTTTTGCATTGATTTGTATTCTTTTGTATTGATTAAGTGCTTCAACGTATATATATTACAATAGCCATATATTTTCATTTACGCTTAAAATTTTATAAATAAAGAATATAAATAATTAAATGTTGACTTTTAAGCTAAATGTCAAACATAGAGAAGACGTAATTCATAATCTAACTTTTTTAGAATATTCGATTAGTTTTTGTTTACTACAAAAATAAGAAACTTTAGCAGTCATATTTCTAATCCTGAGGAAGGTACTGGGCCATGTTTTAACTTATTACAGAACAGATAGACAACAAGGAAACGCGGTGAAACCGATTTTTCGAAAACGAAAGACTTTGGCAGAGGATAGAGAAATATTTTAAAGTGCAATCCGCTTAAAAAACGACTAAAAGCTGAAAGCCCGCCCAGCGTCGGTATCGCGCGCAGAGAGACACAGCGGGCAGAGTTATTCGACAAAAATGCTAATTTTCAAATCTCAGATAATTTTTCTACTATCCACGAAGGACGAGTAGCGAGTAAGCAACGGACAAAGAATTAAATTATAAAAATCACCTCTGTGAAGAAAAAAAATATATCTGTGAAGTTAATAAACTCATTGTTCTTCCATTAAATGTACCATCAAAAAGAGTTCGGAAAAATAGTAGAGGATATTTTTGCAGTAATATTATTTATCTGTTTTTTAAGTTGTCTAGTAATATGTTGCGTAGCTACCGCCATTTTGTACTATCATATTCGCAATTTATATATTTTATCTGAAAAAATTTAAACAACGATGTTTTGGTATCTGTGCTGAACACCGTATTCAAACATATTTGATACTCTTACATAATATTTTATTTTATTTAACAATGTGGCAACATTGTTTCGTTTTTATGTTTTATGTAAACATTTTCTACGGTTTTCTCGCTTACAATCGGACAATTACATTAAACTCTCCCGTCCGCTACAATCGCGCCACTGCACTCGCTTTTTTCTCCTGTTATCCACGATTCGATGTTTATCCACGGTTTACTACCAGTCGGAACAGGGCCATTCATTTTTGTTTTATACAAGGGTTTTGGCGGCAATTTGAAATGGCGAACAAACATAATTTACTTAACATTGCTTACTTTAACAATGTTCAAATATATTATAGTAACTTTTTACTTTAAAGTATAATATAGTTCTTAATATTTGTAATAAATAAATTTGACTCATAATCATCAGCCTAATGCTGTCCACTGTCCAGTCCACAATATATCTAATTTTTTAATTTAATAAAACATCATATAATTTCAAATTGAATTGAATTTTATTGTTTATTACTGAATTTATTTAAATGTATTAACTTTAAGGAATCGAAACAAACACATGTAGCTTGCTAATGTTTGTTATGTACATGTATCCACATTCTTGTGTCACAATTCCTTACGAAAAACAATATATCATGATTTGCAATATAATATTTCAGATTGCTTGTGTAAAACAATATTTCACGGACCGGTTGCTATCGCATTCGAACACGCTATAATTGTTCCACCGTCAAAATGATCGCCTCGCAGATCGATAATTAATCGAGTTTCGATTAAAATCGCTCTCGATCGGCATCCGATGGCAATCCGAGTGATTTTCTTTAATTATACAAATTACGTTATGAAAGAGCTGGCGGTGGCGATACGATCGCCGAGTCGCGACAAGTTGGCAATTCCGAGAGATACCGCGCGCTCACCAATCACCGGTTATATCGTGGTTTTATAAAAATTAAATATGTAAAAACCGCCATTTTTCGCACAAACGTATTTTGAAAATATCTTATGCCATCGCTTAATTATATGTGCAATACTAAATATGTTAATTATTATAATATCAATAGAAAGAATAAAATATTTCTAATGATTTTAAAGCTATTATATTGGCAACATCGAAAGAAATCAAACAGTATATTGACAGAGCGGGAAATATTGCAGAAATGCATGTCTTGAATTTCGAACGGTTGGAAACCTGTTGTAATGACAAGTATTTTTTCTCAAAATATTTATTGTACAGACACCTGTTACATTTCAAAAATATTTTTTTTGTCAAACTCCTTGTTCTCGAGGACGGCGCAAAAACGTCGCCTCTGTAATAAAGCCGGGTACCTTCAAGCTATACATTCATTAATTCAACAGGACAGAGCGACTAATGTGATATCAAATAGAAATGGCATGTAATGGTATCAAACGTACATATATGTATAAGTTGTAATTGCTATTTATGTTTAGTATTACAGGCAAAATTACGAATAAAGTTTGAGATATATCTTCTACTTCCATAAAAAAATGCGAGTCAGGAAAGCTTAAAACAAAATAAAATGTAGTAAAAATGTTGACTAAGTTAATAACAGCATAACACAGTATCACGCCTGTATTTACCCGAAGGGGTAATCAGAGGAGCGTAATACATTCCCACCACCGTAATGTTATATGTTCCAGTATCGAATAGGAGTTGGGTCTATTGCCATACACCGGGCTCGAACCCAAACTCCGTGCCTTTACTGCAAACTTCTGATAACACAAATAATAGTTTGCCTGCCTCGTTGGTCGTG
>DWDW01002563.1:0-10101 GCA_018245635.1 Mimoniades versicolor eupheme
TGCAAATGTTCATAGGCGACGGTGACCACGTACCATCAGGTGGCCCGTCTGCTTGTTTGTCAGGCTAAATATATATATAAAAAAAAAAAAGAAAAAAAAAAGATCAGCAAAACTTTCTATTATCATACATCGTGTAGTTTCAAAATATACCTCAAAAATTAAACAAGTAAAGTGCTTATTATATATAGTATATGCAATCAAGCGGGGAGAGAAAATGATTTAATAATACGTCGCGTTTTATGCCGCATTAATATTTTATGTAGTGTCGAGCCTTCTCGACAAGCAATATATTAAACATTTTGAATAATTTACACAAGGTATTGATCCCATGAGTGTAATTATTTATTAACCACACGGAAAGTGTACCACGTGCTTAATGAGCGGCTTACTGTAGTACGTAATGTGAAACTGAATAATGCATTACAATGCATTGCAAATTAAATATTGTTAGGTATAACAACGGTGCCGTTTGTATAAGCAATATAATTTTTGTTAGTTGTGATAGTGAGGTTTACATTCACTGAAGGATATTATTTAGAGAAATAAGCCTTACCAGTACCTTGTGCTTATATGTATACATTTGTAATATTTATGCCTTGTATATTCATTTTGTCAACTTTTTCTGAGTCTCTTTTTATTTTGAATATAGAAGAAGTACGGCAAACTGTAAGGATAGATAGATATATGTATGTATTTGGAATTTTGGGCTCTCTGCCTACCCCGTAAGGTACGTGGCGTGAAGACATGTATGTACATTTATGTTTTATTTGGTTCGATTTTTCCTTGTACGCAATTTTATACAAAAAATATATATAACACAAGGGAATCTCGATTTATGAACAAAAAATCGCAAACTCAAAAAAAATATCGACTTTTGAAAATTTTTACATTTTATCGATCGAGATTCAGCAACTTAGTACCTGTATTGAGTCCAATATTGTAATTACCTGTATTTTAGTAGAGTAGCGATATATTTTATTTTAAATCGTTTATTTCACGTTGAAAAACAATTATTATGTTAATTAGAACGAGTGCCGAAAATGGAAAAACTATTTATATTGTTCATTAACCTTGTGACAAAAATGTTGATTAAAGTTTCAGTCTAAATTGTTTTGTTTCGTAGCGGGACCGCTGATGCAACATTGGGGCGTTCTTCACTACGAAATATTTCTTTGTTATATACTGACTGGTCTCGTAATTGTGTTTTTACAACAACTAAAAATTATACCGAGGACAATAAGCACATTATCTCTCATAAAAATATAATTTAAAAACGAAACTGAAAGGAAGGAAGTAATGAAGAAATCCATATAGATAATTAAAATAGGAGTGTCTGTTTGAAATATTAAAATAACCGCTTTTTACTACATGCATATATATGTATGTATACATGGTACATCTACCAAAATAAGATTTTTTACAATTGTTGTCTGTCTGTCTGTTCCGGCTAATCTAGAGAACAGCTGGGTCGATTTTCAAGGGACTTTCTCTGGCTGATGTAATTAATTGTAACTTAGCGTCTTTCATTTTACAATATTTCAATATTTGAATTCCACACGGACGAATTCCGGGGAACAGCACAAATATAATTTATCTTTATAATATTATTAGCCTTGCCGGTCTTGGAGGTTTAAAAGCTAATAGGAAGAAAAATATTGCATGCGTAAAAATCTTCTTATTGGTTTAACTTCTCCTTCCTGTAATATTAAAAGATATAATTGAGTAATATTTATGTGACGTAACATTACACCTATAATCCCTGAAAAGGTAGTCAGAGGAGTAAAGCATATGACTCTCCGATCCTGACTCCGAGCCACTACTAGAAAATCTAAATTAGAAAAATCCGGTAGTGCCCGACCCGGGATTTAACCCAGGACCCCCCGATCGGCAGACCAACGAGGCAGTTATTATATTTATTTAATTTTATAAACTCTGATATTGTTTAGAGACAAGTTTTAAATATATCATATGAATTGAAATCGATATATTCGTTTACCGAGCAGATGAAATGGTAGTTTAAAATAGAAAGATGAGCATTATTTTCTAACATTATTATTCAATAATCACGCTCGGTTCCTTACAAGGTAGACAGAGAGCACCGAATGTCAAATATCCCTCACCCTCACAGATCTAAAGTCCTACTTACGAGTATGTTAATTTCCAAATTAAACGTTGTATTAAATGTCACGTTATTATATGACAATATCGCAGTGGTACTTATGTTGTGTAATGCATTCTTCCACTGTAATGTTGCTCAGAAAGAAGATTATATTGTTTCATATAGAAGATATTATTGTAAAGGATTCTAACCGTACGATGTAAATCTTTAATCAAAATGTTTTAGAATATCACGCGTATACTATATATTTTTATTTATTTATTATCACTTAGCTACTTGCTATATGTTTTAATAATGATATACGACATTAAGAAACAGTTTTGTAAGTGTTGGGTAATTCAGGTGTGGTCAAAGGTAACAGCATAATGGCATACATAGCATATTAAATAATATATTTGGTTATGTGAGTAAACTAGTACTAAGACGGTGGACGGGACACAGTTGTTGCGGAATAAGTACGCGCGGTCGCGATAATGTCGGGCCGTATTGATGTATGCGTTGACTTTTTGTTAGGATTTAAAGTTGGGAAAGGAGTATGCGGTTGCGGAAATTTCGGACAATAATGAACTGAGCGTTGATTGACACTGTTGTTAAGATTTTTCCAGTATGATGTGACAGTAAAGCATGGTGTTGTAGGTGTGTGGATAGCGCGGATGCGGTGAGCGGGCAGGCGGCCAGTGCCCGCTAGGCGATGCGCGGGTGAGCGCCGCAGTGCATGTACGCGGCAGCAGGCGGCGCGTCGCTCGCGGGCCGAAAGGTAACTGTCTACAATAGTCTGTATGAAATGCCTTTGAAGTGAAATTTCAAGGAATTCGCAATTCGAAATTATAGACTTCATTTATCATCGTTGAAACACAAGAGAAAAAATTAATAAATATTAATTTTTTTCTTTAATATAATATACATACATATGTATTTGTGATACTTACTACGTTATCGTGGAATAAATATTATAATAATAAGTCAATCAATAATATTTCTTTTCAAAGGTATTTCGAAAAATGGAAATAGATGTTAAAATTAATTATGAGCAAAGATTGTAGATACAATTTTCAAGTCTCAAAAGCTGCTTACTTTCTTTGTTTTTGACGTACTTATATGAAATGTCCGTTTCGACAAATTAGTTTTCATGTTCGATTTTTGCTCATAACATTCAATTTTTTACTTCAAATTTCCGACGTAAAACTGTATCTCACTTAAATTGTATCATACTATATTTAAGTGTATTACATAAAATGTAATTATTAAAATTTGCAAGTTGCGTAAAAATTATAAAATGAATTTGAGTAACTTGTAAAAAGCAAAGTAATGGGCACATAACTATTTATTCATAATTGCATTCAAAAATAGTTTCCTTTAGAATGTAGAACTAAAACAATACCCTACACTATTATCATCCCTTAGAATCGTATTATTTTAATTAGCGATAAGTACGAGTAGGTACTTACACGAGTGGAATTCTATTAGCTAATTTCCTTTACTCTGCAATGAAATATAAACGATCACTATTGAATATTAGAATTTGCACAAAGTTTTCCTTATACTGGTTTAGCTGATCACAGATACTTAACAATTTTATTCTAGTTTACACAGATAACAAAGTTCAATATTGGCGAATAAAGATTAAAACATTTGCTAATTTTGGGCAGTTCAACCTGTTTTGGTGCTAAGTGTTAAGTATACTTATTTGAAGCGGAACAAAATCTCAAGAAACCCAACAAAAAAGATAAGAATCAGTGCTAGAAGATGGAAATCAGTGATCGATACATAAATAGAAACGTTATGAGTGATTTGAGCAGAAAATTCGTTGCAGGTATTTGGTTTCACATTGATCTGAGAATAAATGTAACACGACAAATCGTAATTGTAACGTTTAGACGTCTTACATATCATGTGCATTCGAATCACGTTCTCAAAATTATATCATTATTATACGAGTTCTGTAATGAGATGAATAAAATTAGTATTTAAAAAATAACTAGGTATTTTAAACCAAAATTAATATTTTTATTTTAAATGAAATCGCGAAGTAAGTTTAAAAGGTGGCGGCTTCTACATTTAACTCGTTTGCCAACTCATGGTCAAAATCTTTTGTATATTTAGTCATTATTCCTATTATTCAATAGGCTGTAGTAAAAAAGTGCCAGTATAAAATACCTAAAAGAAAAATCTGTGTAATGATGTTCTTCAAAAACGCAAATTTTCAAAATTAGTTTCTACGTTTTTTTCTACGGGGATTCAGTTTGATTCAGACTAGCGAAATGCGAGCATCTTTTCAGTGATTAAAATCCACATTTAGTATGCTAAAAACATGTCGTATTCTTTTAGTAATCCAACAAAAGTTTACTACTGGAACCGGATTGCAAAAATAAATAAAGCCTCTGTGAACCTAACAAGACATTGCTTACTTTTGAATTTCTTACGTATAGGGTATTCTGCGATTAGCTGTAAAAAAACGTCATTTATGTATTTGACAGGTTAAGTTAAAAGTACATGCTCGCAGATCGCTCATGTGGATCATTTTAACAGTGTTTATGAAGGATTGGTATTTGCCGATGACAAGCAAAAGCCGGCAAGTTGGCAAGCACACTGACGTGTCGGTGACGTTGCACAGGCGCGCCAACACGGCCGCCAGCCCGCGCCGCCGAGCCCGCGCCCGCACAGCCCCGTCCACCCCGCGCCGACCGGCGTTCGCGCGTACTCTTGCCAGCATTGGGAGTCGCGCCTCCTCGCGCCACCGCCTCCACCTCTCTCCGCACACGTATCGGAGCCGCACTCGCCATGCGAGGCCTTCGAGGTACTGCCTGTGATGTTGTGCCTACGTGTCTGTGTACCCTAGAATAAGCATGTCGATGTACCGTAATTAGGTGTAATGCCGTATGTGCTAACACTTTGTGTTTGGCCGATAATTTATGACATTTTTTTCTGTTTATAAATGTTTAATAAATATCGGTCGGACATCAGCTTTGTATCTTATGTTACAATAGTACCTACTGTAAGCATCAATGCTTCTGTCTGTTAGACGTAATGGTTATGGTTAAAATAGACTTGTCATGAACGTATCTATGTTTTATTTATAAATGGTAAGTTTATCAATTAAATGTCAAAACAAGCGAGACAATGCAACGCTGATGGAGGTCACCTTTAAAAGCTCTCGGGCACGCAAACATCACGCCTCATTTTTATCATTTTTATAGTGCGCGATAACCCTGGGGACGTCGGTAATATGTATTACGGGAAAGTGTTGGTACGTGAAGTGACAAAAGTGGGCCGGCCATGAAACAGCGACATCTAGCGGAGAGTAGCGTCCGGTGGCAGGTGTCGAAGAACCAGAGACTGCGACTTGATGTGCGGAACGAAACATGAGTGATAATGTTGTAACAAAAAACAACGTAAAAGTTGAATGTTAAAGACAACATTAAACGCCAAATTGCGCCAGCTTCCATTGTATGTCACAATAAACATATCGTATTATAAGGTAAACGTTCGTCTAGCAATAATATATCTAATAAATATAAAAAAGTTAAGCGCCTTTCTTGTGCCTATCTTAAATCAATTCTAAAGCACTCTTAGTGAGATTTATCGAAATTAATTACTTCTGTGATCGGACGGGACTAACATAAGAGTGATATTATTGTCGATTCATGTGTAAATAACTTCTATGTATATCTCTCTACATGAAATTTACTAAATTCTACACTTAAACAGAAACATATTTAAAATTAGGATATAGTCGCGCTAGTTATACATATTGCGCCCGAATTTAAAGCAGTTTGCGTGTGTACAAAGTTGTGAATGGATAGTTTCGGGTCATAATCGTGTGTTAGGCGAAAGTGCGTGCTCAATATTGTGAGATATTTGTGATAAAGCCAGTATTAGGCTCCATTTTCTGCCCGCTCGTTTCTTCGGCCACAAAACTGGCAAGTATGCAGGCAGCTCTTATGATAAGAGCGAAATCGCGGGAGAGAAGAAAACTGCGTCTCAAGAGAGGTTTGAAGGCGGAGCTGCCCAGCAACATCGCCACGAAGTCGATCGCGCCGTTCCCGAGATATCCGCCAGCCTCATGGGTATGTCGTTGTGGATTTTATATGTGTATTGGTTGCCATTTATACCTTATGACATTATTCCTTTCCGCAAATATTACGTACAAAAAATATTTAACATTCGTCAGGAATGCGTGACTCATTTTTTTCTAATAATACCGATTCATTTTTGCTACCAAACTCTTGTCATAAGGAATAATTGCTCCGTGTAGTCGTATCAAACTTATACGCCTCTCTTTGTATACATAATAAATTTAAAGAACTATAAATAGAGTAATGCATAATCTCTTTATAAAGAAAGCATATCCTGTTATTATTTCGCTGGATTGGATTGATACAATAAATGAATTTTATTTGGAAGTCCAGTAAGTTGTTTATTGTTGCGCATTGGATTTCGAACGTCTTATTCGATTATTGAACGAAAGGATGGCACCCAAGAGAAGGCTTATAGGTCGTTTTGGTCCGATTGTAAAGTTCGATGTTCGTCTTGTAAATGTTGCATGGCAATAACATAAAGTGGATAGCGAAACCTTGGTGAACAACTGTACGCTGCCTAGTAAATTCTGTGTAATTTTCGTTTCTTGATATAGATGGATTTTACAACCTTGAATTTTTTCATCATCTTCATTTTGCAAACACTAAGTATAATAAATATAATAATCTTCTGAATAATAACGACACTTCCTAATAAGTAATTATGGACCTTATTTGATGTTAATACACAAAGCAATTTCTTTCGTGGTTTAATAAAATAATTCAGACCTTTTTTCTGTTAATATAATGTTAAACACTCTAACTGCATATATTTTTTAAAGAATTTAACTAATTGTAACACGGGCCAGTATCGCTCGCATCGTCCACTGATCTATCAGTCGGTATTCTAATGCGTAGACGCAGTTGATGTTAGAATACCGACGCCAATCTGAAAACATACAAAAATGCAGGCATTGAACAGCATCGGTACAAATGAATTCTGAAATACAATGGCAGCTTATTTACAATACGTTCAAAAGTAGCTACTTCCAGCGATGTACACAGAGCAACACAGGCTGTAATCCGTCAACTGTGACTAGCGTCCGTTCTATTGTATTCTCTGCTCTGACATATGTACGTATACATCTGTTTTACATTGCACACTCTATTGTAGAGAGGAATATTAGTATAAAAATGAAAAATCATTCCGTTTATTTTTTCTTACGATAAATAAGCGTGGAGGCTGATTCTTACAATTCACGCTGTCTACATTCCATGTTTGCACATTTTTAGTAAGTATCCTGGGGTATGACTGAAATTCTATCTGTATACGGACAGTTAAAAATGCTGTCTGCAAAACTTAAGCAAAACTTGGGATCTTATCGTGTACCTATAATTAATTGCATCCTTTAACACGAATAGCCTTTTGGGATCCTTCTATAAACAAAATGTGGAAACTAGTGAGGGTGTAGTACAGATGTTATGTAAAAATTAAAAATTTACGTGGCATTGTATCATCTCTATCATCCATCTTTTTGAGGTTTGCGCTTCCCTCCTAACGATAGCAATGGCCCTCTAACATCGAATATTATCAGATAATTAATAAATTTGACTATTTATACTTTATGGTGTATTAAAATCAAACACCCACGGACAGGGTCGACTTGTTGTATATCGTAAATGTGAAAAGTTAAAAATACTAATAATAGCTTCATGTAATACTCTTATTATTATCAACTATACATATATAAAACATGCTTACAGAAGACAGCAATTCACATAGATATGAAAAATAATTTTTAAAATGGTACTATAAAAATTGGAAATAATAAACTAAACAATTATGAAATATTATCTTTATAAAAGATAAAACCCAGAATCACATTTTTGTTTACCAAGAAGCCAATTGTTCAGCCATAATTCTATAATACGACTGCCCTCGGTCATTCAAAGGCTTTATTCGCTTACGTATTATGTGGACATACTCTACATTGTCCAAGCTTTCATGCGGCATTCATTTAATTCTCATAGTGCACACTCGAAACGAGGCAACATGTAACTTTTCCGCTCGCTGCGCTGAATATTCCGCTATTTTGCGGGGATGCGAGCTAAGTAAACATGATATGAGCCCTTACTATTAAAAAGTGTCTGAATGCTTACTGTGATTTTGTTTTCTTCTTTTATATTACATAATGGTAGTCAGCTAAAATTATGCGCGCGTAAGTCATTAATATAATGAATGTAATTTCAATCAGGATTTGTTATTTTGGCTTAGATACACTCCTGGCTACTTCTTGAACTTGAAGACGAGTATGGAATTCCCTGTCTTACATGTACATGCATCTGTTATAAAATAATACACTGGGGCTTAATCGCAATAGGCTCACCACCTACCTATTCCATATTGGGAAACTAACTGTTGAAACGTGAGAGTGTTCTACATTCCTCTGCCTACCTCTTCGGGAATTACAGGCGTGATGTTACGTACAAATGTAATTGATTTTCATTGAATAATTGAACTAGATTAAATCGAATACCATTATCCAGTAATAATATCGTTATTCAAACTCGGCGTAAAATTGCTATTCTCATTCGACTTTCCGTAACGCATCGTTAACGACTATTCCATTTCATTCATTCAACGCTCAGTTCGCTCGGCGCTGTAACTAGTACGACATTCAACTCATTCCGATAATGACGCCGGGGAGTCGGTATCTGTGCACTGTTTATGTTGACGTTTTGTAATGAGAACTAGTATTTTGTCTCGGTTCGTTCAATGTTGCGAACAGTTCAATATTTCGATCGTATTGGCACGGGTACAAGGAATATTTCTTACCGCGAATTTTCATGTCGCATTATAAGCGTTACAATGGTAATATTGCCATTAACGTAGCAATTAAATATTGGCTGACATTATCCACGTGCAGTCATGGAGAGGATCTTTCGGTTTTAAGAGAAAATGTAAAAAAAAATTAAACTAAAATAGTAAATACTCGGACAAAAATAATTAAAAGCAATATTTACAAAATTTGGTGTAGTGATAGACGTTTGGTTATGGGGCTATATAAATAATATCTATTCTTAGTTATATTAAAGACAATTTAATTACTGATACATAAAATTGATTAAAATAATATTTAAAAAGCATCATTGGCTGTCTGTATTGAGTGGCTCGTTGGTCATGTTGGTTACAGGCGCGACTGTCAAACACAAGATAGTGGGTTCAATTCAAATACTTTTTTCGGGCACTATTAGATTTTTCTAACTTAGATTTCCTAGCAGTGACTCGAACTCTGGATGTATGCCCGGTGTATGGCAATACGCTCATCACCTTTTCCATTGGACAGCTTAAAAGTAACTGGTGCATCGTGCGTTTTTACTACACTCCTTTGCTTACCTTGTCAGGAATCACATGACGTCATGTAAAAAAATTTGATAATAGAAGCAATATAATATAACATTGTCTGTTCTTTCCCAAGGGGGTAGTTAGAGGGGTCAAGTACACTCCCACAACTCAACCGTTATATTATACGTACTACCCTGGATTAAGGGATGACGCTATTTCCATACTCTAAAGAGACAATATAAAAAAATACCTACTTTTATTATAGAGTATATAATTATACAGAGTATAATAGACTTGTATAATTATAGAGGCTCTTATAATTACGATTATCTTACCTCCTTCCTAATACATCGTCAATTCGTTTCGTTCCGTTTTGTTCATTCAGCGCTTTGTTAGATCCCCGCGCTAAATAACTCTCACTTTGCAACGAATATGTTATTATTTTGTAACGAGAGGTAGACGTTTAAATTAAAATAATTCATCGTAACCATAGTTACGCTGAATTATTCATAAAGCATTATAATTAAAAGACGGAAAATAATATTTCTCGGAGCGCACATTTTAATGACAATAGGTAATAACTAACAGCATTATTAAAGTAGAGTAACTTTATCATACCC
>DWDW01002564.1:0-10100 GCA_018245635.1 Mimoniades versicolor eupheme
AAAGTAACTGGTGAAACGTGGGAATGTTCTACATTCCTCTGCCTACCTCTTCGGGGATTACAGGCGTGAAGTTACCTAATGGCATTCGAATTTATTAAGTATTGTATGAATTGAATGTTCAATAAACATTGAATAATTAATTGAACCTCGAACAGCTACTTACGATATACGATATTACGTTAAGGTTTACCAGCACGTTAGAACAATCTAGAAGCCCGCTTAAATTCTGGATAGAACAATCTTATTAATTAACACGCTTGTATTGGTTTCACCTGTATGCTTGTTTGTTTGTATGCAACTGATTCTAAGGACTCGATTTTGCTCTACCTCTAGTGGTCAGATTTGATCGAAACTTGGCACACGTGTCTTGTACCGAGGACAATACAATATTCCGTTAAAATATTAACTAAAAAGTGAAAAATAAATTTTTAATTTTCTCGCCAGTAATTTTATTCTTATGTTGAGAATTATTTTTTACTTTTTAGTTTGATTAACTCTAAAAGTGTGTTTTTAAGTTTTTTTTTAAACTATAATTGCAAAGAAAATAGCAAACGAGTGTGAACATGAACACTACCGTCTACGGAATGTTGATAGCTATTTTTTTTAAATCCTTTTATCGTTCTACTGTTAGACTCGAATTTCCTTTCAGAATGAGAGGGTTAAGGCCACAGTTTGCCACGCTGGCCGGTGCGGTGCGGGTTAACTTAACACGCCTACGAAACAATTAGTAGGTACTAGCTACTTATAAGACTATTCGTTTATTAATATTCTTTGGTAGTGGCATTTTCGAATAGGACTTTTAGTAGCCGCAGTGCCACTTGTACATGACGGTATGAGTACAGTATTAGTTTAACATTCATATATTTATTTCTATAATATGGCCGAATTTCTAACAACGTAAAACGTCAAGCTCTTGTACAGAGTTCTAAAAGTCAGATACAAAACTGAGACATACAAGAAACGGAAAGTACCATCAATTTTCTCAGTCACATGCGGCAAACGAGGAAAAAAATACATGATACAAAAAGTACTGTTGATAGGCAGGCGCAGCAGGCATTGAGTAGTGTGACGTCACCTTGCGCGTGTCCGCGCGAACGTGTGTACACGGAGGGTTCAATCAATTAAGCTGCGTGTCTGCCCGCCGCCCGGCCCTTAGCTGATTGTCGGCTGCTATTAGCGGCGGAGGGCGCGGCCGGACAGGCGTGAACAGACAGACGGGGCACGGCGCGCGATCAACTAATGTGTTCTTCGTAACTGTTAATGTTGACAGTTTCACCGAATATTTTTTGTTAACAGTTGATTGTTAATTTCGACTGCCTCCTCGTTGGTCGTGTTGGTTGCAAGTGAGACTGCCGAACGGGAGGTCCTGGGTTCCATTCCCGGGTGGAGCACTACTAAATTTTCTAATTTAGGTTTTCTAGTAGCGGCTCGGAGTATATATATGTGCCCGGTGAATATAGAACAGGCGGTGTTATGTTACACATATAGGTATAAGCGAAAAATATTTCTACACTCCCATAACTACAAAAACGCGTTACTGACAACCGACAAACAACAAAAAAAGAATATAAAAAAGAACTAACGAGAGCACATTAATTCATTATACGGAACGCGGTTACAGTTTTTATTACATATTTATAAAGCGGCGCAGCGCGGCGGCGGCGCAGCGCAGTGGGTCAAGCCGCGAGCGCGCCTCGAATTGAGAAAATGTTTCACGAGCACCACTCGGAGCTCGCGATGCGGTACAAAGGACCAAATATTAATAACACCCGAGACGGAAGCGCACCGCAAATCTGATATATATTTTAACATACGTCGGATCTTTATTTAATGTTTCATGAATAACGCGAAGCGGGATGTTAACGGGCACAGCTAAACGTCCTGGCCAGTGACGGGTAAAGCTAAGGCGGTGGGAGAAATTGTATTCTACGATCCCTAACCTACAAGTGCTAGCGTGGGAATTGTGGGCAAAACCACCCTAAAAGTGGCATATGTCCAGCGGCTGACTGAGACGTGGATAACGTGTAATAATGGGTGTAAAGCAATAAAACTATGGAAAATTGCAAATGTTTATTCAAGGAAAATGTAACCGTGGAAGGTTCTCGAACATGTCACAATTAATGTTGAACTTACTATGGTGGTGCTATTCGGACTCTACAATTAGCCGTCAAAGATATCTGCACACATAATAAATATTCATTTATATGTATGTAACTTATTAGCATTTGGTTAATATACATAGACAGCTTACGTAAGTTTTAGAATCAGATGGTTGTGAAGATGTTTTCCAAAATATTTTTATTATCTGTTTAATTTTTCATCGAACTAACTCATCTATCTCATTTTTAAATATAGGCACGTTGATAGCCGGTTTTCAAAAAAGGGAGAAAGTCGTGTACCTACTTGTAAATTTTATAATGTATGTAAAAAATAACATTTTCACGTTGAAATGGAACGCAGATATATTTCAGATTAATTTATATTATCACTCTATTTTATTAAGAACGGCCGCTTCGCTCTTGCTCTAATTAAAAATGTAATCGACATAATACGTACTTTTTGTACTAGGCGCGCGGCAGAGCGCCACGCCAAGTCCCGGCCCGACGCGACGCCCGCAGTGTGTACATTGCACAAAACCTTTCAGCGTGTTTTCCGCTGTCATAACTCAGTTATCGTCCCTCATAAAGTAATGAGATTTAAATAATTATTAATAAATCAATAAAAAAACTCGTCAAATTTATATCTGATCAAATAGACGAATAAAAAACTTGTCAAATTAATAACTGAAGAAAGGAAAAAACATAAGGGATTATATCCGTTATACATATATCATAGAGACAAGAAGGCTGCATTGGGTATATAATTTATTTAGTTTAAAATTGTAGATAAAACTTAGTTTAATTTTAGATTTTATTTATTTATTCTTGTTAACGTGTTAAAGTGTTGTTATTTTGCTAAGGGCGGCCTTAAAGCCTTATTTATGGCTATGGATGACTATAGATTCAGAGATGTTTGTTTGGGTGTGCCCGAACTTCTCATCATCACCTGGACCTGGATTGACTGATAGAAAATGCCAATTGGCATAAGTCCGCCCTTTGTCAACAAGAATAAAAGATAAATAAAAAATAAATAAAAAAAAAGATCTCAATATTTGGAAGCGTGGGCTGCCCACGTGACTTTATTCACGTTCACAGTCCACGTTTTTAATAAAAGTAATACTTATATTAATGTGAACGTGTTCAAGGGCTGGTGTATGTAAGTCTAAAAAATTCTATACTTCGTTGGAGTACCTACTCTACCGATAACTCGTGGTCCAGAAGCGGTCTGAATTCGAAAATAATTCAGTCAATTATAAGTTCGCACTTTACGGGGTTTCTTAGGTCAACGAAGTACACGTCTATAATTCTTACTGTGCGCTGCTCACAGTACTACGCGGCAGACATTGACATTGAGTGTGAACGTAAACAATGAATGTATCATTTGTAATTGATGTATCTGTAACGCACGTTATACGCGTTAGCTTTCCGCACTAATTATCTGTATACAACTTAACAGCACCAAATCCAACAGTCGGACATTCAGCACAGGCTTAGAGTATCACGATCTTAAAAAGCGATTACAAGATTTCTCTTCACCTATTAATACGTATATACATCGATAAGCTACTAATGTAATAAGGAATATTCCGAATAATCCCAAATAGCACTTGCATGAGAGTACTTACTTGTACATAACGAATATTTTATACGAATTAAATGTAAGTAAGTATGCACCCCTACCTAAAAGTAACATAAAAGAAACGAAGCATCACGCCAGTAATCCTCGAAAGGATAGGCAGAGGAGTGTAGTGCACTCGCACGTTTTACAAAGCTCTCACATATAAATTTTCTGGACCTAAAAAATGTGGGCGTAAACTTTGCTGAAGGGCGTGGCATTAGGCGAACATAAAATAATTTAATAGGGTGATGACTATCTATGTTAACAATAACATATTCATGACAATATTACATTATTATTATTATTAGATCAGCGCCTCGGATCCTTTACGAGGTAGGCAAAGAACACAGAACGCCAAATATCTCTATTCATACGGAGCTGACCTTCTTATGTACTACATATATAAATGTATGCATATGACATTACATAAATTAATAAAAAAGGCTGTATGACTGCATTGTTAAAATCATTTTTGACTTTTCATACGAATCCTACACTGTACATGTAGAGTTTGCAACGTACAACGCAACATCACGTCTGTAATCTCCGTAGAGGTAGGCAGAGGAATTTAGAACACTCCAATTTAGAACACTAGTTAATGTAGGTTATTTTTAAGTATGTTTTGCAGATCATGGCGAAGAGAAAAAAAAACGCGGGTAAGTTAATTAAATAAGCCTTTTCCAATATACGGTTCGTATCAAATGATCGATGATGACGATTAAATCACTTGGATACTAGTTGAGAATGTTTTATCTGCATTCACTTGCGAGTACCACGTAAATTGATTAAACCACTTGATACGATGCAAGCGTAACATTTCATTCGCAGTAATATACAAGTTAAGTATAAACTCAGCCAACGATCACAAAACGTTGCAGATTCGAACGACGTTACAGTAGAAAAAATTGTACGCTCGTTCAACGGATAGCTCTAGTCGGGGTTTTTGTGACGGCACTCGAGTCCGCCGACTTCGGCTCCGACGACATGATAATAATAATAATGATGATAATGAAACGCCGAAGTCGTGATTCGACCATGTACAAACAGTCACTGCCTCCGTTCGCGTGCCTTGTCACACTAATGAGTACCAGACGCGGAGGGTTGCTTTACGATCGGATAAAATTTCATATTTCATAATGGTACGATTCTACTAATATATTTTTTTTAAGTATGAAGTGATAGCATGCCTAGGAAAAGTTTATTCAGTGTTGCTTTGAAGAGTCCAGCGTCAGAGATATTTGACGAAGTTTCATTAATCTAGAAAATTCGATGAATAAAGTAGGAAACGAAGTACATATGACGCCAAATGTTGAAGAATGCTAGTTTACATGTATCGAGAAACAGACGCCGGGAGGTGTTCGACTTCTTGGCCGTCCGGAGAAGAAACGAGGAATCATACAGTTTCTTTCCGGTAATTAGGATATCTACCAGAAAGCGTGGTAAGCTGCCTTGCGTCTAGATGTTCGTTGTAGGAGAAGAATTAGGAGAATCACATCGTGTAACTGTCCCTTGCATTGTCCAAAATACATCCTGGAGGATATTGCCAGACAAGCTCCACGACGACGACTGGCAGGTCAATGGAAACTTATAAAAAAGGAGACAGATAACCGATAGACCCTTGTACAGACCAGAAACTAGTCAAGACGATTTGAAAAAACACGTGTTAATTGACGTACGTACATTCTTTAATCAGATATGCATACAATTACGTTCATTAGTCACTTCTAATAACTAAAAAAATATTAGAAGTAAATAAAAAAACTCAGTATAATTTAAACGCGAAAGTTACTTTCCCTCGTGTGCTAGGTATTTGCGCAACGACAATCGTGAGGGAAAAAAAAATTTCATTCCCCCGGGAAATATCTTATTAGAAAATGAAAAAGTACTCTTACCGTAAATTACGTAACAACGCAATTGTGAAACGTTGGAAGTATATACATAAAGTTTAATGTATTAATATTAATATATATTTTATATCACAGTAATAATGAAATTTTATAACAATATCTAGTGTATAAGCACAGAAGGTATATCAGTTTGATTATCAGGCAGTTACATTGGAAAAACGTAGAGATTCCATTTAACGTTAAAATCCAACGTTAACGTAGGTTAATATTTGGAACATTTCTTTTTGCCGCTAGGCTCACATTTCATATTGGGGACGTAAACATAACTGGTGAAAGGTCCCACCTTTGGAGTGTACTTCGGGGATTATCAACACGCGTTATGTTACGCTTATGGGGGAGTTAGAGGTCTACGAAACCGGCGTACGTGTATGAAGAGAGTGAAGAACGTAGACGAAGCGCAGTAAGGCTATAAGGATGGAGACATTCGGCATTCGATGTTCTCTACCTACGCCTTAAAGGACATGGTGTGAACATAATGTATGTACACAGTATATGTATGTTAAACTTTTTCAATTTTCCATTTGTCTACACGTCTAGGCTTTGTTTAATTTCAAACGACACAATTAACGCGTGGGGCATTAAGCGTAAGGAAAAGTACCTTTGGCAACCGCAGAATCCACCTCGGCCTCGGCCACTCGGTGAGAGGGCTCCCGTGGGCAAATATGCTATTTACTTCTCCTTGATGCCAACAGACGAGGAATTTTGGGAAAATTCTACGCCACATCAAACGACCCTTGTGACGATGAGTTTTTCAAATTCTCTCCAAATGCTTGGGTGTCGTCGAATATTAATATAAAAAGAGACAAGAGACAGATCATTCAAAGTCATCGGAAAAATTACGCTTTTATTTTCGTCTTACGACGGCGCTTTATCGTAACGGTTTCGATATTTAAATTACGCTTTTATTTTCGTCTTACGACGGCGCTTTATCGTAACGGTTTCGATATTTAAATTTGCCGGCAATATAATTATAAGCGCATTCTCTCATTGTAAATACATATCAGTAAATACGTTATGGTAGACATACGGCTGAGAGACTGCATATTTTTTTATATATATATATTGTTCTACACGTAGACTCCGAACATATATTCCTGCTAATCACAAAAATATTTGTTTTGGGTGAATATCAAACCCATGACCGCAGGACATACATACATACATACGTATATATTATTTTATACATACGAAAGAAGGCAAATTCGATTAGACACTCATTAACAATCACCAGCATTTACCCGTCCAATTATAAAGACAATTAATACGTAACAAAATCGACCTTCGTAATACAGCCGCTGATGGCAATCTTACGTCACTGTTCGTACGTTCAGACGGCTCAGTTCTGGTTATCGTCAGAAATTTCAGATCAATTTTAATAGCATGAATAAACATGTCATTAAAATTGCACTCATGACTGCCCCGTTGGTCGCGTTGGCTGCAACCGCGACTGTCGATCGTGAGGTCCTTCGTTCGAATCCCGGGTCGAGCACTACTGGATTGTTTTAACTCAGATTGACGTAGATTAGACTAACATTGTTTCCGGGAGGTCTAATTTAGAACGTCCTATGTGATGGTAAGTAGGTACTATGGATCACGCTCTTGCACTATAGATGCGTGGGCTCTACCCAGACCGCGACGTAATTATTAATTCAACGATAATAATATTTTTTCATTATGTGTGTAATAATATATTTTTGCTGCCTACATACAACAGTGTAGGCGGTGCGAGAGACTGCTGTGCGATCCCCAACCCGCAAGCCCAGCGTGGGGATTGTGGGCGTAACCCCTGCATCCAGCAGTGGACAGGAATAGGCTGATGATGATTATTATTATTACTATTTTCTAACCCTTCAAATGTACATAAAATGCTCTATAAAGTCTTGTGTGTGAATGGTTTCACACTAAATTAATGTTTTTTTTTCTAGTTAGATCCAATATGGAGGCGGTTCATTTGTCTCTTTCTGTAAATTTTAACATATTATTCGTATTTTAAAGTACGTTATTTTTAAATGATATCGTAAAATTTACCCTAAGCCTAGAATTCTGCATGGTTAAGTAGTGTTTACTAGAGTGTGCTAGTTTTGAAATTAAAATTGCACAAATTCGCCTATTCGCGATAAATTCAACTGAAAAACTTAAAATTCAAAACTACCTACTGACGCTGCACATTTTTCTCACCGAGAAGAGGAAATCGTCGTGTGTTGCCATAGTTTATAAAATTTGTAAGTAATTGTAATTTATGTAATATTATAAAGTATTTTGTTGTTTATCGTTAATTATTTATATCTTTAATTTTAGTTATTAAATATTTAATTGTCGAATCTAAATTAAATTACATACAAGAAATCTAGCTTTTTCTTCATTTATACACATAGGTAGACATACCCTAATGGGTACGGGAATTTTCGAGACATTTGACTGAATTTATAACCTAGCAGTGGGAAAGCAAATTCGTCTTTAATTTTGAATATAGGTACATAATGACGATGGCGAAAATGTGGAAACATATGAAATATAAATAGTCACGAAAAATGTAACTTTATTACTAATTGACAACTAAGCAACTGACAAAGTTAGATTAATATGTGCACACTCGATGAATAACATAGGAGACGGAGACCGCGCGAGACCGGGCTCACGGAGTTAATAGAGATTAGTTAAGCACAGTATGGTTGAGTTTCATTGGATATGCTTGTGGAATGTGCGTAATAAATAATGAATCAGGAGGCGTGTGTTGGCGTGAGTCACGACCGGCGAATCTCTGGACTGTGATAACAGTATTGACCTGAATTATCGCAGCCTTGCATTGTGCATAGCGATATAACAAAATTACGGAAGGATTAAGGTCATGAACGATTTAATTTAACAAGTCACAAGACAAAATATTTGTTAGGATTTCCCTTTCCCATTTTATCAAGTGTCAAGAACCGTTGAAAAAGGAACGGTTAAAACTTGCCATAATGGTTTGTTGTTAGAGACGGAAGTTAAAATTTATATTCAGATCGTGCAATTAAGATTTATCATACAAGTGAAATTTTCAATTCTAGCGATGATGATGCTATAAACGGGGCAGACCCGACCATGTTAGTTTCGCTGGCGTTCAGCCAACGGGCCGGCAAACATCAACAATGTTCCATTATCAAAGCAAACAGTAACAAAATACGAGTTCGGTATACATGTACCGAGATCGGGCAACCGTTCGGTGGCAGTTTGAAAATCGAACGTATAAAATATAACACACACAAACACAATACCTCTTCACCTTCACTCATTTTGAATGAATGAGCACCCACATTCCACGTAGGTGACACACACAGATACACACGAACGTTATCACACACAAATTTGGCAACCGGGGAGTATTAATTCGCAAAATTCAGACGACACAGTTCCGAGCGCGCCGAACTAATGCACTTCGGAAAATCTCACACCATCGAGTAGCGCGGGAGCATGTGAATCAACGGCGGACGAATAAAAATTTATTTCTGGACTAGTGTTATGGAGTAAGGACGGCTGCGCTTACGCCATTCGCGGCATTACATCACGGGCGGGGAACCTTCGGCTCCTTCGCGTACTGTTTGGTATGATTAACGTTTGATATAACACTTCGAAGGCGACTGGTCGTTCAGTAGCTATTATTCCGTGATCAGGACTGGATGTGGCTTATTCTCGAGAGATCTGCGCACCAAAAGACCGCGCCCCGCCCGCACTGCTCGGGGTCCGGCTATGATTCACATCAATTGCTCGCATTTGATTAAACGGGGCGTAGCCCGTCAGATGTGTCTCGCTGAACGCGCCACTAATAAGATAATGACACACTCACAACATTTCGTGCTAGGCCAGGAAGCGACACTAAACAGTGCCGACGTCCTCCAAGCCACATCATGTACAAGCATGTTACTTGTCTCTTATCTACGAATACATAATATATATAACCCTGCAATGGTTCAGCTGTTAAATTAAATGACTGCTACTTACGACTACAGGAGTACCGTCGATTCAAGATATAACTTAGTTATATATTTATGAAATTGAAATGAGTAAAATACATGTTTAATAGAACAATTACTATCATAGTGATTGTATATTAAGTAACTAAAGTGGATGAGCATTTTGATGATAAAAAATACTTATGTACAAATTTTTTTACAGGAGAATAAAAATGTTACATTAATATTAGCGTGTAACGTTTTTGATAAATGTGAAGAAGCAAATTGTGTTTTTAAAGAGAGAGATATTTGGCACTTGATGGCATCTGTGTACCCCGTTAGGGACCTGGCTATATACTGTAACAATAATAACTTTGAATTGAATGATAATTTTATTTACAATAGTCTGATACTTTGATGACCATCTTACATTGAAAGAAATTAATTATGATTAATATTCTAAAAAAATAGAAGCACGACAGGTGTGTAAGAATAGAGATATTTGGCACTCTGTGCTCTCTGCCTACCCCGCAAGGGACCTGGCGTG
>DWDW01002565.1:0-10100 GCA_018245635.1 Mimoniades versicolor eupheme
CAGTGGTTATGTGGGACTCAGGGGAGAATCCCGTGCCTACCCACTAAACACCACCTAGGGGTTGGCTTTGACCATAAAGGTCTCTAAGCCTTCATCGGATGCGCCCCCCTCTTGGGTGGTTGAGGGGGTGCTGACCCATGTTCCAACAGCGGTACGATAAAAGCGTCAGAAAAAAATACTGGGTCTACAATATGAAATTAATAATACCCAATAACAATGAAATACCGAAGAGAAATTGAATAAAAACCAAGAGTCTATTACAATGCAATTAAAATATGTATATTTCATAGTCATGCTATTGTCTATTTTTCACGCCCCTTCAGTTGTCTATACCTACTCTTACTAATTCCTGTTCCGCACACAGCGTTAAATTTTAAAATTTAATACTTAGCTTTTTTCAAAGACACCATTTGATATAAGGCTACATGTACACTTTATGCCTTTTACTAAAATATATTACTGTCTCATACAATAAATATGATGAATTGCATGTATTACTTCAATATAGTAGTATACATATTTAGGTATATTAATGAATAAAATATGTCAATATATTTCAGCTTCAGTGTAATCATTTTATGATAGCGTAGACCGGTTGTGTTATATGTATCGAAATATATAAAATATTCTTATATTTATTATATATGTACATACCTTTGTAGTTTGACTTGTAAATGTACGTACGTAACATACATAACACCATGACGTAGACAGAGGAGTGTAATACACTTCCACGTTTCACCAGTTACGTTTACGTCCAACCATTGATTAAGTGATAAACATATTAGCATACATCAGACACAAATCTAGATTTCTACTACAGCTACTGCTATAAATTTTCATTAAACATTCTCAGTTGGGAAAATCCAATAATACTCGATCCAGGTATCGATTCCGGGACACCTCGATCAGCAGTCTCGCTTGCAACCACTCGGTCAAACAGACAGTCAACAAGAAATAAAGAAATTATGGAGAAGGAAATCGTATCTATGGTTGTAATAATTTGTTATATAAACATTCTATATTTAAAAACTGTTAGGCTGCTCACACGATGCTGATTACATAATACAGAAATAGTCACGTGCTGATTCTTGGTAATGACATTTATCTATACTCATACAATAAAGCTATAAAAATGTCATTATTGTTTAACATTTTTTTAATAATAAAAGAATGTATGATATAAACACATGTACCTCTGTCACAGATTAAATATGAACCTTCACACATCACGTGAATATCTCTTGTGAACTTTATTTGGTTATAACATGCATTAATTGAAGCAAACATATACATACATATATTACTATCGTAACAGAACCAAATTAAAACTTAAATAAATATTATGATAATAACACCATAAATTTCTTTTCAAAATTTAATATTTTGATTAATAAAGCCAGAACTGAACCAAATTCTATCTATGCGAATTCTTCCATCTCATCCAGATTACAATTATGCAAGACAAATTTAACTTCAATAAGTCGACAACATTTGAATTAAAACCTTCAATACTAACAACCGCAACGTTTTTTGAATACGTACATTTTTGAAAGAGATAAAAAATCAAAACCAATACAACCATACAATCATACATGTTTCAAAGCTTAGTTATAACCTACCTCCAAGTGTCTATTATTAATAATTGTAATAGGCATATAAGGGTTAAATACTCACTTTTCTCCGGGCCCTGCGCGTGGGCAAGGCCCACGAGGGCCACTATACACCATGCCCACACGACCATGGCGTGACGTCGGATCCCCGTAGCGGCAATCACGTCTACAACAAGGGATACTCAAATTAACAATAAGGTTCTATAGTAGCGTACCAAGATTGATAAGATAACTGCTATCTCAGCAGTGA
Source organism: Mimoniades versicolor eupheme (assembly GCA_018245635.1). Classification (NCBI taxonomy): domain Eukaryota; kingdom Metazoa; phylum Arthropoda; class Insecta; order Lepidoptera; family Hesperiidae; genus Mimoniades; species Mimoniades versicolor. Next base: position 1,864 of record DWDW01002565.1, read on the forward strand.
TTAATTAACGAAGATAGGAAAAACACTTCGCAGTCACGAGATGAAGTGGTGGGGAGTTCCCGAAATGGTTCGACTTGTGGGTAAAGTATAGCCTTCAAATTGAATTATTGGTTTCTGTACCACTAAGCCTTTGTGATAATAGGAGAGTCATCACACTTATATAAACATAAAAACAACAACCATACCTCGATATTAATGAGCAATAAAGGGTCTCTGGTTTTCTATAGCTAGGTTTGGATGGCTCGGAGACCACTATAGTATCACCAGACATTCGAAGACTCCTAATCCCTAACCACTAAAATATTGTAACAAAAGCAGTAAGAGTACGTCTTGTTGACTCATGTCAGCATTTGACTGGCTCGTTCGTCTCGAAGTTAGTGAATCTAACGACTGGGCTGGTAATCGTGGGTTCATTTTCCATCAGGTACGAATGTTTATATGATTGAATTGTATTAATTCTGTATCTGGCTATAAAAATATCTACATGAGAAGATTATCAACCGTTTGGTTGCTATGAACCAGACTACTCACTATATACTTAGATGGCCGTGTGTGGAGATTTCTCAAGACATTTTGTGTAATTTTTTTATTTTTAGCGGCCATTTCATTCAAGCGCCGACATTGCTTGGCGATGCTTAACCTAATATATCGTTTGTAATCTGTAACCGCGTCTGTGCTACGAGCGCTATAATAGGTACTACTACGATTCGCCTCACAGAGTACCAATGGGAAATAACAATTTTAAACCATAACTTAGCTATTTGACCATCTACCGAAATGGCAATTACAAAACACTGGCAGGCAATCGGGGGAAAAAACGTCGAATTTAAAATTGAAATTACCTCTCAAATTATTGTCTATTACCAACAGTACCATAGACAAAGGCATTTATTGTTAAATAGAAGTACCTAACCAATGTTCCGCTTTACTGGCCACTCTCGCAACGGCGTATTTCTCACGATGATCACTGTTCCATAGAAAGTGATAGACCTAGCAATATTCCATGTACATTTGCATTAAAACATTCCAATATTTTACTAAAATGTATTTAATTTAGAGACATGATTCTTGAGAGTAAAGTTACAAAAAGTCAAGACCGTAAATCTTTAAATGAACATGCAAAATTTGAAATTGCAAGTGCATAGGCAATAGAATGAAATGAAATGAGAGTCGTTAAATGCAATATGAACTTAAATACAATTGTAACTTAAATGCTATTGGAACTTTGTGAGCTAATTCCAAAAGTAGACTCCTGTCCAACAGTGGGTCGTTGAAAATAGTTGATGATGATCATCATTAAAATTAAGACCAACTAAACATTACAGGCAAATAAAATAATTATATTGACACTATGTTACAGTACAGTTTTCGGGAATTAAAGACGTGATGTTGCGTTTGAAATAATAATAAAAGAAATTAAAATAACATTACGCCTGTATTTCCTGAAGAAGTAGGCAGAGGAGTGTAGTACAGTCCACCGATTTATCTGTAATATTATACGTCTCACCATGTAATAGGAAGTGAGCAATTTCCACGCATCGGGTACAAATCCAAACTCCGAGCTACTGCTAGGATTATCCAAATAAAAAAAACAATAATATTCAGAATCGGGGATCGAACACGGGACCTCTCTTTAAGTAGTTGCTCTTTAAACACGAGGCAGTAAAGTATAAATTATATTATTTTACAATAATAATATTAATAAAGCAAAGATTTAAAAAAGAAGATTCTTCATATAGTAAATAAAATCTGGGCTAAACTTAACTTAAAGGTTGTTGCAACTTTAATCTACAAAGTTCCAATTGCAAGATTGAAATGACCGTTACAGGACGTTCTTTGTTATAACCTAGCACGAAATGGCTGCCTCATTTTAACAAATAACACTTTTTCTCATAACCTTTGTATACACAATACATAATATCTTTGCGACTCACACAAAGCTAATGTAAAGTTATGCAATTTCGGTATCTACAACGTAATAAGGTTCGAGGCAGACATAAGTTTACTGACATACTCGTAAAACTACGCCTGTATTTCCCCGAATGGGGTAGGCGAAGAAATGTGTACTTTTACGTTTCATTATAATTATACAGTACGTCCACTATCAACCATTAATTTTGTATATCCTTTGAAATAGGGTTGAGACTTTACTATACACCGCGCACGAATCCAAACTCCGAGCAATTAGTATGATTTTCAAGTTAGAAAAATTCTAGTTAATGGTTATTCGTTACAAGCATTTATGTTGAAACATATTGCATGTTGAATTAGTTGTATGTACGTCTAATAACGTTTAAGTATATGAATTTTAGGTACTTAGCATGAATTTTTTGATTTCTGGAAGACTTGTCTTACTGGCTTATTTAGTCCTTAAATTCGCCGCCCCTAAAAACAGCCACCCTAGGATCCAGCTTACTCAGCCTATTGGTAAATATGCCACTGTATGAATCTGAGTAAAGTTCAAATATGAGACAAAGTTGTGTCCGCCAAAGAAATATTTATCCTGAGTGAGAATTGAAAGTTACCCGTCGATATGGCATAAATCTACCTTTCCCGACCCCCGGTCCAGATACAGGATGTCGTAAGAAGTGACTAAATCCGGCGCAGGTAGATCTCCCTTTGGTGCGGTCTGCCCAGACACAGCTACTTGCTCTGGTCGCCTATGGACAGCAGCATATACATACATATATACGTCGAATACATACATATATACACTATGCATTCGCCTGACCCGATTTGTACTCAAGCTAATAGAATGTATTCGAGTGTTGCGAAGAAGCAATGCGGGCGCTCTTGGTACCGATAGTTAGCAGCAGATTTTCGAGTGTCTTATTGTATTCAGAGGTCGAGGAGGCCACGCCTGCAAGGCCAAACATTGTACAGTGAACAGTTTCTATCGTATAATAAGGATCGTATTGTAACGTATGATAATTACCATTAAGTAAGTTTATATAAACAAAATTGATTAACTTGCCCGCTTGCCGCACATAACTTACACGATTTGTGACATCCACTAATTGCATGGTAATTTAATTTATTCATTTATCAAATTAGATATACGTGCACGCAATTTGCAAAAGTATACGTTTGATTTTCTAAATGATTACAGGGGTCGTTGGTAGGAAGCAGTGAAATTGTTACAGGCGAGTTAAGTTCGACTCTCCCCTCCCGGTCCGAAAGCGTAGACCGCGCGAGTCCCCGGTCCGGTCACGTTTTAACGTGATATACAATTTTTTCTTATTGTTATTGTTATCTCGAGTTTCGTTTTATATTGCGCAATAGCTTTACGGTTAATATGTTTGTTACCCGGTGTGGCAACCGAGGGATTCCTCGTTGGCTATTGTCGGAAAGCCATCGTCGAACTAAAAGATTTGGGAGTAAAATGAAGCGTTAGTTACACAAAGGTGCCGATTCGATTATAAATTTACAATTCGCTTTAAACTCGGATATTTGGGTAATTATTGTTTAGTACATGTTACAGTTAGAAATGGGTGTGAATTTGAACTCAATGTTAATCAATTAATAATAAATAAATTTGTTTTACACGATGATCAACGTTCGATTTAATGTTCTTAGTTAGCGATTAATGATTACATTTCTGACTGATCGAATTTCTGTTCAAATAATAAATCAACTAATTTCAAGTTTATATTAATACCTATGGTTAATATTTACATGGTGACAAGCACATATTAATTAAATGTTTTATTACACACCATAAAATGTGTAATTTAACATGCCTTAACGTGAATATACAATATCAAAATACATTTTCAATTTAATGTTATTGTACTTTGCAATATCGCTTAGATTTTTCTAATTGTATGATATTCCTTCAATGTATTTTTTTCACGAGATACCTCCAAAAACATTTTACATACATTAGGCATACTTCAACGCCTATTGTTTAAATTTGTTATTCTATATACATATATTTCTCTATATAAAACTTATGCAAGTGGAAGAGAGTCGTGTGATAGAAAGTATACATATGTATTTAACATGACGATTAATGATTGGAAGTCATTCAGTTTAGTTTTGAAACGACTAGAAATCTATACAAACATATACACTAACGCAAGTGTGGCTAAGTACGTTAAACTAATTTGCGTTTAACGTGTGACTCAGTATAGGGTTGACAAAAATGGTATTAATATATTTCATTTCTTTATGTTATACAGTCAATACGAATTTTTTATTGTTTCTGTGCTGGGTGGGTAGAAAGCGCTGAGTGTCAGTGTTAAAGACGTTAAAGAGTGTTAAATATCTAAAGTGTTTCTTATACTTCTACATTTGTTTAATTAAAATTATTATAAAATATGCAAGCGGATAAAAGTAAATTTTTCTATTTAATATTTTTTCATTGCATATATTTCAACAATATCACTTACCCAGAGAACTTTACTCAATATACTGACTGCTGACATAAATTTCAAAATGCGGTTTTTTAAAAATGTAATTAAGCGATAATTTATTTAATTACTATCTACATTACCCTTAACGGTATTTAAACTGACAGTCATTACAATAGTTTCCCGTTACGCCATTACAACGCCACTTATTTAGGTTAAATTGATTTTAGACAATTACCTTGTAAAAATAAAACAAAATATTTTAGTTTACGACTATTAAAACAAAGGACAAAAAAATATTCGTCCTAAAATAAAATCTATGTGAAACTGTTTCCATATAGGAATATTTTTTTTGACATAAAACTAAGTAACATAAAGCCTGTAATCCTTTAAGAAGTACACTCCCAAGTTTCACTAGTTACATTTACCCATGTGTCACAAGGGAATACAAGGTGAAGCTATTGCCATAAATTATCACTATTATTATCGTCACCCTATTGCCATCCACTGCTGGATATGTCATGTATTGTAATAGACTTCCCCGATAGCACGCCACTGAGCTGGATCTTTACCTTATTATTGCCATATACTGGGCACAAATCCAATTTCAGGGCCACAACTAGAAATGTCAACGAGAAAATATCAAGAAAATCTATTAATATACCGGACCTGGGATTCGAACCCAGGATTTCGCGATCAGCAGTCGCGCTTGCAAATACTCCAACGAGACAAGCACCGTTGAAATAAATCAAATTAAATAAACGGGCAGATGTACAATTCTTATCGAAAGGCTTTGTTTTTAATGGCGGCCATTATCTAGCTATGAACGTGACGGCGCAAATACTGAAGTAATTCTTACATAAATCTCTACAAATGTGTGTATAGCTATTAAGTTGAGAGATAATGAAAATATATTAGAGAATGCACCACACTTCATGTATATAAATCTGATATAAATGTGTATTAAGTGGAAAAAGTTATCCATATTCTTTGTAATATACCTACATATACCTGAGTAATAATAAGTTTTTGTCATAATACATGGGACTAAGCTGTTATGTTTCTCACTCAATCAAAAACTATGATTTATGTTCTACGTGATACAAGTGACACATGGTACATAATGGTGTGTATGTATGTATGTATATGATTCTAATGCTAAGTCTTTAAGTTGAAACGCATTTTCTTTTACTACATCTACTTATAATGACATATTACAATAGGCAATTTATATTGCCATATTTTTAATCTCAAAAGAAATAAACTGTATGTTACAGCTGGTAAATATGTATATAAATTTCTGCTAAATGTACTTAAATACATAATTTTACACCGAGACGCAAAACTAATACTCGTAGTAATTTACACAATTTACACGTAGTAAATTACATTAAAAAAATCTCGGTATAATTCGAACCCACAACCAACAGTTTAGCATACAGTTTCGAAGCCTAGTGGACCAACCGACTAATCAAATGATATTGAAAGAAATGTTGCTTATTGACATATGGCTTCATATTGTAACGGTGAAGAGAATCTTTATAACCTATTAAAATAACCTTCATGACATTTGGCGTGGTTGGGATACGTGTCTGATATCTTAAATAAAATTGTCCTTATAGGCTGGGACACCCTACTTTATATAGATAGATAAGAAACATTCATTTTATACATTACATGCCTTATTACCAATACCAGATACATTATTACGAGTTAGTTAATATCAGCAACGTAATAATCTGTGATAAAACAGTATAGAATTGAGATATATCAGATTAATGACATTCAAACTTAAGAATTCTATTCATTACGTTCGAATTTCGACAATAGGTGGACTATTATTTATAGTATATGCTTAAAATCATCTACAAGTACTTTATGTACTTAAAAAATGGAGTATTTGACTCAATTTTTAAGCGCCATTTAGCTATTAAAACTTACAAGGCGTATACGACGCATATAAATTCTTCTGCTGGCGTTCTATTTATGAATCTACGAAAGGAACCTTTTCGGTCACCAAAAGGAATATTTAAGGCAAAAGAATACGTTCTGTCGACAGCCCTCGTTAGTTGGAACTAGACTCTCAGAAACAAGTCTCTTTTGTAGAGAGCCACTGGCCGTGACGGTGCGTGCAGTATGGATACACACTAGCATAAAATCAATTTGACTAAACTTTTTTATGAGTTGCTTGTTATGTTCTATGTTCATATAAAGTCTTAAAACAAGCTAACATAAAAAAACAAGCTATTATATCATAAATTATTATATAGAATAGCAATTACAATGCATTAAAAATATTAAAGTATTTATTTTATTTATTTTTTTACTCAACATTGATAGAAAGCAGACAAAAACCTAAATTACATTTCAACACGATTAAAAAAAAATTATGGATACAGTTCGATATTAGAATCTATAATTGCAACTGGACACGTACTGGACACAAGTGACCACAGCTGGCCATGCAAGGGTTTCTGCTACACGTATTGGTGCATCCTCGAGCGGTGACCACTTCCCCTCCATTATGTTGCGAGTACTTTGCGGATCCGCTTCGAGAACTTTCCTTTGTTCCAACCAAGCGATGTATCACGTGCATTTAAATCGCTTTGTCCATTTAACTTTATATTTACTTATATGGTTTGATAACTGTTCTCATTAGGATGAATACGAAGTGTCTATTATATTGCGCTGTGTCAGACCCTAATAATAATAAAATTAATACCTAACATGACCTAACGTAACCCGACCTTTGCAAATCGGTCTAAAGTCTAAATATCGTACGAAACCACTCCAATAGTCGCCTTTGTTGAGAATTAAAGATCAAATCATGAATGGGTAAGCCGATAATCCAAGTTAAGACTCACGTATGTTTTTTCGGGATCACCAGTCACGACTACCTCCCAACATGTAATAGGGGATGGGCCCATTGTTGGATACAAACCCATACTCCGAGCCACTACTAGGAATTGTAAAAATAAATGCTAGTTAGAAAAAAAAATTGTATTCCTGCGAGTGATTTGAAACCGAGACCTCTGGATCAGCAGTCGCTCTTGGAACCACTCGATCAACGAGGCAGTCAAGAAAAGAAAACATCGTTATAAAAGAATATTTAATTAACAATTACCGGTAGATATTCTGTTAGAGCGATTGTCCATTACCCGTTATAATATCGTTACCAAAAATTAATAGCCTTAACCTGATATCCGATATAGTGCTACGAGCAGCCTTTTACTAATACTATACGACTCAACACTTTCGCTAATTATAGTTTCACTCGTTAAATTAATACTGGTATTTTGTTTCTTACACGGAAGTTGCGGAAAAAGTTACTATCTACACACATATGAACATCCGATAAGCACAGTAACCGATATATCGATATTTCTTCGTATATTTGTGTGTATGTTCAGGCTACACACCATATACGGAGTTGAAATTTGAGGAGAGAAAAAAAATGTTTTTCTTGAGAAAATTAAAAAACAAGTGCATCTTATTCAATGCTATCATTGCCATTTGCCTTATTAATTTGATTCGGTTATATGCTATCACCCTGTAGAAACGTCCTGAAGGTTAAAAATTCGTTTGTTTAATATTAAAATTTATGTTAGGTTACTTAGCAGGATAAGATCGATTTATCTTAGGAAGTTGAAGTTAACCGGTGAAACATGGGAGTGTTCTGCATTCCTCTGCCTACCTCTCCGGGGATTATAGACGTGAAGTTACGTATCTTAGGAAGTGGATACAACTGCCATTTCCAAATCTTTCACAGTCGCCTTATAAATTTGTTCCGTTTTTTTATTGCCATTCATTCAGTAGAAGAAACGTGCGCAACGAGAGTGTGGTTGAGGATATCTTGGTTTAAAAGAGAATAAGTTAAATTAAATA
>DWDW01002566.1:0-10100 GCA_018245635.1 Mimoniades versicolor eupheme
TTACCTCTGGTTCGATAGTAGTAAGTTTTACTGAAGCTGACTTAGTGTACGGAATACGTAGCAAATAAAATAGATGATGCTGATGATGATCCGAAATAAAACACTGTAGATTTCGAGACCTAAACCTAAAACTGAGAGAATTTCCAAAAAACTGTAGATCTACAGTTAAAACTGTAGGGTTGGCTACACTGCGCGCGCGCCTCCGAAAGCAAAACAAAATGGCGGTGTGGCACTTTCATAACACTCATTACCGGGTCAAGTGTACATTGAATATGATCTTCATTTTTTTAACTGTCGTGTTAGTCCCTTAAAAGTACCATGACCTGTTTTGATTTCCTTTTGTGCTTATCCAATCGATGGTTGTGCAAAATTAAGTAGTTGTATATTCTATTGAACATGTCATTAACATACATCCCATAATCGTTTTGCTTTATAGAAATATAGAAACTATAGTATTATTTAGTAAAGAACCGCTTTCACTGTCATTAAATGCGAAAAAACGTTTAACCGACTTTAATGCTTATATATTATAAATATATCAAAGTATATTAAAAATAAAATCATTATTATTCTTTCATCGACGTGAATGTTTGCTTTCAAGTGAGGCGCGGACATATCAAAACATCATTAATTGCATCTCGAACCTATGAATGCATATCTTTAAAATAATGATGTCACGGCGGTCCACGGCGCGAGGTCGCGACCTCGCCTTGGTACGGTGCGTCCTCGAAAACAATATACAACAATATCGTTATGCTCCGACTCTACCTTATGTTTGTATAAGTGGAAAAGAATGGACGTATATGTGCGGCGTCTCGTTAATTAGACTTGGACGCGTCATCGTCGTCACGGGTAATGACGCGGGTCAGCGGCGCGCGCTGTCGCTCGGGGTCAAGACCTCGCGTATCTCGTAGGTTTAACGCGTCGCCCCTGATGATCCCCGATAAAGAGATGAAGACGTTCTGAGACCTCGAACCGGGTTAGCGGCCAGCCCATCCACTCTACACACCGCAAACCGTTAAGAACCGTTGGGGGGTTGTAATTTAATATGATTCCTAGTAAACTTAATGTTTGTCATAATAATAGTAGGTACCTACTGTCGCAATGTAAATTCACGCAATTTTTTTAAGGTGTGATGGTATTGTTTTTAGCCAATCAAATTACTCGTACTGAACATATCGGCAAGAGACATATTTTTTTTTTTCATAAGAAAATAGAACGCGCTGGCAACAATGTGTAAATTGCGCGACAATTGTTTTTCACTGTATATTCATCCATGTAAGGTCGAGATGAAAAGTCACCAGTCGCTGTGATTGGTTTGTATAATCTCACGGTGCCGCGTGAACCGAGAATAACGGACCCGACGACGGGCTCTCTTGGATTACTATAACCTCATGACATAGTTAATTTGAATTCTACCTCAAATTGATTCCAGTCTCGGTTACTGCCCTAAGATTCTTGACCTAAGTTCAAATTAGATGCTATGACATGATTTTCACATGGCAAAATTATTCCGCACCGTCGTTCCGTTGGTATTTATTTGTTCGTGAGCAGAACTATCTAGATATTGCTGTGAGTTATTTAAATAAGCGGTTTTCTGATTTAGAATAGGACTTTTATTTGATTTTATTTTAATACATTTTAAGTTGTAAACTGCAAGATTTTATCTGTGGCCAAAAACTGTCGAGCGCTCACCACCTACATTTTTTAGAAGAGTGGATAAATGCGTGACTGAGAAATTTGCGTGTCGCTTACTCCAGTAACAAAATTATTTGGGTTTTAGTATTACGTCAGATTATTTTGGAGGATTATTCTTGAAGCCTTTAAAAGAAATATCTCTCGACTAGATAAATATCAACCTAACTTCGTAATATCGTAGTTCCAGTGAGAGTGAGCTCATTAAAAACGTGGCCGTAGAATATTAATGAAAAGTTCCCTCGTAAAAGACTAGCATTATTTATGCGACCAAAAAATGTTTTCCAAGTCAACAGTTTCGCTCCGAGCGGATAATATCTTGGAGCGGAAAATATTTCGGTTATAATCATCTTACCAACATGTAGGTATGTATGTATGTATATACGATGGCATTTTTGTTAATTCTAGTTGGTAACGTTGCGGCGAGGAAATTGTGCGGAGTCATTGTTCCAGTTCATTTGCTTCCGCGATTTTGTGTACATTGATGTATGGCTTCTAGACCAGAGGCGTGGGTCGATCGTACTGGACCCCATAAATTTGCACTATCCATTGAGGTTTGAATGTGCTTGCAACGGTCGAAGAAAGACGTTAGAAATTTCTGTGAAAAGCCGACGGTATGAAGCTTCGGGTACGTGCGGTTGCTATGCTTCTTGGCAATAACGAACGGTCTTTCCGGACTAGCACGTGCACATTCCTTAGCCGTGCTCAGCTTCATTGTGGGATTTGTCGCAGTCGTAACCAGCCGAGCCGACCGTTTCACTTCCAGCCTAATATTTTTTTAATCCTCCTAAAGCGAATAGTGTAAGATCATGTAACATAACATAACTGTATTATTATCTTTAACAGTAAATTGCCAAAATTTGTAATAAACAATTATAGAATTTAAAATTACAAAAATTATAAAATTATGTTTATTGAATTGTGTACCTTTAGTCTTCTATGACAAATATAACTTTATTGTGTATTCTTTCTTTCAAATTATATAATGACTTCTTTGTTAATTTCATATTTTGATTCTGTACTGGAGGGAACATCAATAGAATTACGATTATTTTTTTATTGTCCTCGAATAGGCATGAAAACAATAGAGCAACTGTAATTGATAACGTAGTTGATGTTTGATTGTTTTATGGTTAAAAAGTTACTTTAAATTGCTGGATATATTATTTTATGCTTATCATTATAGAAACGCATAAAAGTACTAATACTAATTATTGGCACAATTATAGCGGCGGAACGTCTAACTGTTCTGAGTCATCAGGAATAAAGTGGCTATTACTTGCGGTAGGCAAATAAAGCTGTCTACGCACAGACCGCTAGTCATGTTGGTCCTCACTTGAGGAACAACGCGGGGTGTTACCTACAATAACATACATCACCCTATACTCTTATGGAAGGGACAGGCAGAAAAGTGTAGTGCTTCGAACTTTCACCAGTTATACAGCCACTATAATATGGGGAGAGCATCAATAGGCTAATCCAGTTCGAAGACCAGAATATAATACCATACAATAAATTGAAAATCGCTCGTAAAATGGCCGCCTCTCTCAATCGATGTACATATTATGTGTATATTCCTTTGGCTGCTTGATGTATACCTTTGACGCTGCGTTAAACTACTAATTGCTCTTTCGTAGTGCAATTGAAACTAGTAAACTCTCATCACGTGCTAAATACGTAATATTTAATCAGTAAATAAGTATGTATAAGTAAATGTGTTGATAAAGTATAATTTTTTTGCTACAACAATCAAAGTAAATATCCGAAGAAAACATACACACCTTAGACTTCTCCGTAATGTTCCCTAAAGTGTCTGCTATAAATCCGTACATGGCTAGGACGTCAGATTATGGTCTTATCTTTCACATTTTTATGAAAGACCTGATGTGAATAATAAAACGATGACTACCTACGGATTATATGAAAACTTTAAGCTAAAATAATTTACACCTACATTTCGGTAATGTTATTAAGGTAAAATTATTCTGAAATTATTAATGAATCTAGTACTCAACGAATTAAATTAATTATTCTAGTTATATACTTAGATATGAGTGTACACGTGTTATTTATATGTATGTGCGTGCGGTTCCAATGACCGCAGATAAAAGATAATCGGAGCATGTGAGATACAAGCAGAGCGGCGCTCGGCGGTGGCGAGCGATAATCAGAGACCAGTGGCTCACGATTGAGCCGTAGCAGCTAGCAGTTGCGTGTGTGCTGTGAAGTCACGCTCGCAGTTTATACCTCGCACGCCCCACAAACCCTTCACCTCTAACACCGAACTACCGTGGAGAGTAATGCGCCTCTCGTCCGCGTGGCCGTGTATGACCCTTGCCTAGGAGATATTGTACGCGACTGTACCATGGCTACTACTGGATTACATTCAATGTACCGGCTCTAACTGTCGCTTTGTATTTATATTTTTACGTTTACAAACGTTTATTTTTCGTTTTCTCTTTATGTTTCTATATCCTAACTTCGCGATGAAATGTCTTGTGTTCCAATTGGTAAGTATTAGGCTAAAAAACACTTTGGGAAACTATATGTCAGTGTTAATCTTATTTAATACAAGTAAAATAATATACTTTAATCTTTTTTCCAATGAATCGATCAATTAAACCAAACACCTGCCCGTTATTTGTACAACGTAATATTTCTGTCATTTTTTGTACACAAAAACCAATTTGGTTGTGCTGGTGGTTGCATTGAACGTCGGCGGGCGGCCGACCGTGAAAGATGTGGTAGTGAAATATAATTTTTTTAATAAAACTCTGAGTGATAGCAAAAACCGCAAGAGTATACAGTAATTCTCAGATCGTGAGTCGACGGTTTAGCGAAATGCATCTTACGCACACTCGCTGTATAGTCAATTGCAAGAGATCTCCCGTTAGTTACAAATTCCGGCGCACAATGGAAGCGTCGAAAGCCATCGATGGACAATTTGGGTTGATATTGTTGTGGGCGAAGGGCCGCCCGATTCTGTGGAAAGGTGGTTTTACACTAGGAACCATCGGAGCGGAAACTCGTCGCCGTTTTAATTTCGTCGCCGTTTAAAACGGAAAGACAGATAACATCAACAGTTAGTCCGGTGACATAAAATAAACATGTTTCTAAACAAAAACAATTACGTAGCTAAAGCCTGATCTATTATTACAATTATTTCAAAATAAATAAATAAAGATTTCATTTCGCACTATTGCCATATACGAGTAGGTATTTACTCATGACATGATATTTAAATATTTTTTGATTTGTACTTGAAATATATCGCGATTATAATAGATATGATCGAAACGCCTTTTAATTCGAATATACTAATAAATTCAAATAAATCGTTAATCTTACTCAGCAAATAATACCACGTGGACATCATTAACACGAATTCGAAAAATACAAGGTGTTCATTCAATACAGCTTTCATTGTGGGCCACAAAGCCCCCGTCGATGGCTCGCACAACGCTCACATCGCCTAATAACTCGACAACGTACTCGTAAATATACAAGCGGCAACTCATTTTGGTAAATGAAAGGACCATTTCGACTCCACCCGTCTTGCTTCTTTATTGTTGCTCAGTTAATCGTAGGTCGCGTACAATAGCTTCGAAGGTTATCAGACCGAATGATGAGGCCTTCGGATTCAATTCCACGGCTTTCACCCATTATCTCGCTTTTTCTATTGATATTGAGGTCATCATAAGTCAATAAAGACATACCTATTACGCAATGATGATTCTTATTGTAATAATTGATACAAAAGTTCTACCGTTTGTAGCGCCGCTTATGTGTAACTTTCACTTGAATCTGATTTTACTAATCGTGAATACATTGTTTGCTCCAGAAATATTAGTTAATTGAATTATCTCATAACTTTTGATCGATTTTTTTACGTCTGATTAATATTTCATTGCGAACATATTCAATAAGGTTAACTTTTAAAATTTGGAGCCATAAAATACATAGTGTACACATAATATATATGACCTTAATATGTACTCGTATTTAGACGATTAGAAATAAATTTTAAAATGTTTGTTTTTGTTTTAAAATCGTGACTTACGACGTCGCTCCATAGCGTACCGTTCACATTACCGACAATTTATTCATCTCAGTGAATCTTTAAAGTTACTTTTTGGGTGAGGTTCCGTTACACATGGGCGAGCGACCTTATTGTGAAATTGACCACCAATGCTGTAAGGCATTATTTATATATTTAAAGAGAAGTGTGATGAATATATTTCTAAAGTACAGGAAAACTTATTTCCCCATATAATAAATATATGTTATGGTTCCAAGGTTTTATTTCAAAGTCTTGAAACTCAATTAAAGAGTCAGAATCAAATGAACGAAAATTTCAATATATTTTTATATAACTTTAACGCCGCTCGAACATACGTACAATGTCGGAATTTTGTTGAGTGTTTCGCTTAAATTGCAAAAATGTCAATTGTATTACAGTGTATACAACATAAGATAACACGGTAGAATTCAACATTTGTACGCTGCATCAAAGTAAAAAGTAAATTTGTGTGTTTCCAACTAATTCTACTTGTTACAACGATATTATTTTATTAACAGGTATCATTATTCATTTCAAGATAGCAGCTCCTTATATATTTAAATGTTAATAAAAGAATTACTTATAACTTCTTATTGCCATACTACGTTCACTATTTCTTGGTGGGACGTAAACGTGACTGATGAATCGTAGGAGTGTGCTGCACTCCTTTGCCTACCGCTTCGGAGATTTCAAGCGTCATGTTACATTTATGTTAATGCCTACTTCATTAAATTCCTTTAAGTCATCAAATATGCAATTAAAATTCAACTTCATAATTTTTACTCTTACAATTTAAGTGTTTGGTCTGGTGTTATATGTATGTAGGTGCACTTCTTTAATTATTTAAAACACTTTTTCGTTAAGCTAAATTACTCATTTATTCCAAAAGCCGTTTTGATGATAATAACAAAAGCCGTCTTTGCAATCATTAGATAACAAATGAAACGATCAATCGTCGATTGTAAGTAATAAGTGCTGTGTATAAATTAGATATCGATCAAGACAGATTAACAAATTCAGAAACACCTCTGAGACTCTCACTTACATAAAAGTAATGTCTCGGTTGCAATGACGCCATAAAAAATTCAGTGTCGGCATTTCACTTTTACCAGGATTCTGATTGAAATCACCTTAACAGTATTTTGACCTCAATGCGTATGCATGAACGTCTTTCTTACTAAAAAAAATTCTGTTTACGTTATTCTGATTAAACTGAATAATTTTATTAACATAAAACTAAAATAGTTGTTTCATATGTCGTCCTTTCAGAGAAAAAGTTTATACGAGTAATTATAATTTTCCTAAGTACATTGAGGTCTACTTGATTCGTACTTGGGGCGTACTCGTAAATACAACGAGTGAATAACAATACAATAATAAAGATGCCAACAAAGTATCGTAAATTACATAATACATGAAATTCTACATTGATACCTACATGTTGAGAATATCATATCACAAAAACTACGAGATTGTCGTATGTCGATAGTAGATTAATAGGACCGCATGTTTTCCTTCGCGCAACTCGCAGTGAGCGCAGAAAATGTTTCCATGAATTCCACGATTTGTTCTCTGTTATCCGAGATCGTACTATCACGAAACCGCTCGAGAACCCCTCACGCTCTCCACTGATTGTTCCTCAGATACTAATACACATGTGCCGACGGCTACACATTCCTGTAACTGCGTCCTCCCTTTTTATTGCCATCTCAAACCGCCTCTCCATATGACGTGGTATCGGCTGCAGACAAAGCGTCTTATTGTTTGATTTCCACTTCAGATCAACACACACATGAGTCAATGGGCTCATCAACTCGACGTCACGAATGAGAGAATTTCGCTCGGTGTGAGCTGGTATGTGATGTTCCGACATTTGCGGGCAAACTTTGCATTCATTCCGGGCTGCAGCCCACTGCCGTAAATGTAGTTCCATCCACGTCACAGCGGGGAAATTGTCAGTCAAGTGATACATACGTGCTCGATCCTCAATGTAGGTTGAAACTTTCGTCCGCGTATAGCCATTTTAACCGCAGTGCAAACAAGAACAGTGGTCACGTTTCCGAGATTGTGACCAGAATGTTTATAGTGCACGGATCATTGATACCGCGATCGGTTACAATGTTAATTTGCGGCACAAAAGCAACCAAGAAAAGTAACGCATAATCGACAATCTATTGCCACTTGGCACTCGCTAAGTTTTAATTATGACTTTCGAATGACAACTTCCCACGTTCGCATGCTCCAAATACTGCTAATGACTTTTCTTACGAACGACCGGATCAGCCTTTGTTGACTCTTTTCACGTTCTTGACGCAAAATGATGCGATGTTTAAACTGCATTGCGACGCCATTCATAATTATGGCCAGTGAACACGTGAATAAATGAACACGTGACAACAACAGCTTCCAGTTCCATCCGTTTCCGGTGTTATGGTCTTTCTGGTCGCTCCAGTTATATGGTGGCGAATGGCGACTCATTCACTTAAGTACATGTCCGCTATCCACTTTTTTTAGTCAAAGCACATTCTTTATTACTGATGCTATCATTACAGCTTTGAAACGAAAAGTGATCTCGATTCTTCTCTTTGTATGTGCGGCCGATCCTAGTTTAGAACTCTTGCTTTCTAAACACACTGGCCGCTACCTGTGTGTGCAAATAGTTTTAAGTCAACAAAAAATTTGACGAAAAATGGGAACGTTTTTGTATCGTTCGTAAACGAAGTAAGTCGGTAGATTTTTCAATGAAATATGAACGGTACGTCTATTAATCGCGATTAACTCTAGCTTATCGAATTGCGGTTCCACGAAGCGCAGCAGATCGTACAAGAAGACGAAAAAATACGTACCGCTAGTTGACACAGAGATTTATTGAACACAAGTACGCTATACAGTATGCAACGGAAGCGAGGCGAGATATTCGGCAGCAGTTATTTTAAAACAGTAACTGATTTGTCGATAGGGGAGCGCGTTAAATTTAAGACATTACAATAGTTTAGGATTCTACATATGTGCATTCATTAATTTTAATGGAGTTGACTATAATAGAATGAATGCCGCCATTGAAGTACCTGTTACTAACGAAACGTAATATCACGCCTTTAATTCCTGAATAGTTAGGCACAGGAGTGTGGTACAGTTACGTTTAGTTTCCACAATAGAATAGAGATGAACCTACTGCCCTCCACCGGGCACAAATTCAGATTCGGAGTCACTACCTACTAGAAATTTTAACTAGAAATTTGAGTTTAAAAAGTTCAATAGTACCCGATTCGGAATTTGAACTCAGGACCTCTCCATCGGGAGGCATGCTCACAACCTCTCGGCCAACAAGGCAGTCAAGCTGAATTTTTAGATTGCGGCAACTACCATTCAATTTTATAATGATCTTATTAACTGTGATAATATTTAATGTATACATACGTGTATTTTTGTACTAAATCTTAAGACGCGTGTCTTATTTCTAGAGTATTTGTACTGTGGACACAGTTTTACTAAGAGTCATCATCAGTCATCATAATAATCTCGATGCATTCTAGTGGCTCTTGTCAATTTGTTCGCGCGTCAGTATTCGCGTTCCTCTTAAGTACTGTTCAACACTTTGTGAATGTCAATATTATGGTAGTTTTGTTTGTAAGCCGTGCAATTTTGTTCTTTTTCTTCGATAGGAATGACAATGATGTACAATTTTATAAAAACGTTTTGATATGTAACTATATTGCAATGCGTTCTCGAGATCAAGACGGTCTTGCAAATCGTCCTTTACATTGTAAGGCGTTAGAATTTCGAATAACGTTTTTCTTTTACTTTTTAAATTACCCGTTTTCTCCGCTTACTCGCACCGCTTGTAATAATACAACAGACAGTTCTCACGAAATGTACTGATTTTAAGAAGTCGTAAAACCGATCTGCGATATGGCGTCGACGATTACAGCTCACTTCATACTCTAATAACGGTAGTGCGGACCGATAAGGCGTAGGCGTTTTTGAACAAACGACTAGCACGCACAAATGTTTGCCCGTTTCACACGTTATTGGTCCATCTGATACGAACTTCAAATCTGTTTTTTATTGGTGCAGATTTTCTACTGAAGTGTAACTTACTTTAGAACAGGTTTAAACCTGATGTACCGTTTGTAACAAAACAAAATGCTTCTTGGGTTTAAATGCCAGCATGGTTACCTACCTACCATTGTATTTTTGTAACTAGGATTTTTAGTTAAAATTTCTAGCAGTGGCTTGTTTTGTGGATTTGTACATGCGTGTGTATCGTACGATGTGACGTAAACGTAACCAGTGAAACGTGCGACTGTGCTACACTCCTCTGCCTACCTCTTTGGGATTACAG
>DWDW01002567.1:0-10100 GCA_018245635.1 Mimoniades versicolor eupheme
AGGAGTGTAGTAGGTACATTCCCACGTTTCACCAGTTACGCTTATGTCTCACTAAGGGGTGAGCCTATTGCCATACACCGCGCATATATCCAGACTCCGCGTCACTGCTAGAAAAGCTAAGAAAAATCCAATAGTGCCCAATCCGGGATTAGAACCCAGGTCCTCTAGATCGGCAGTTGCTCGCAACCAACATAACCAACGAAGCAGTGTAATGAGTTGTTTAGATGATGATGCTTAAGACAGCAGTAATGAAATTAAAGCAAATTTTTTAATTTTTTATTAATAATTTACGGCACAAAATGTTGAATGTCAGTTAACATTAAGTTACGTGAGCAAAGAGATAATGAACGTAATATTGTAAAAGTAACTTATATAAAAATGATATGATTATTCATAATCCATCTAGCCATTGACCAATCTCATGAGAGATGGAAAGCGTTATATGAATACAAAAGATGCATATCTCATGTACACGGAAGATAATTACGTTGATGGCACAAATGCTAAATTAATAACGTAATGTAATTAAAAGTGGAGTGCGTTAGAAACGTGGCGCGAATTTGTGCATCGGTGGATCGGAATCCTGAGCACTCGTATGTCACAATGACGGAGTAAGCTGGTAGACGAACTCAAACACAATCAGAATGTGTAATCAATGTAATGAATGTAATGGAGATAAATTAAGAAAAATTAAAAAAGAATTTCTGACGGTTGAGATTATATTAAAAATAATTTAATTAAAACATACGATAACATAAATGTAAAGACTGACGTTGTATAAGAGAGTGCTCGGATTATTTGCTAGGACATTTTTGTCTGTCCATTCCAGCGGTTAGTAGTGTAATGTTGGTTTAAGTAATGATTTGTATCAAATACGATTTTGACACTTACTAAGTGCATACATTATACCTTAAGAAAAATTAAAAAATACAATTTGACTCACGAAATAAAAGTGTTTAAATGTAAAATCCGTTTTGCTGAGCTTATATATTTTCTCTACAATTATCTTTGTCATAGTGAAATGGCAAGTGTAGGTACATAGTTCTTATAGGGGCAGGAGTAAATAAATGGTTATGTAACTAATGCATCTAGAATAGAAACGCACAACATTTATAACTTAAAATATCAGCAACGAAAAAAAATTGCAAACCAAAACAGAATTTGAATTGGTCGAGTACAGTAACATAACAAGTAGGCAGAGGAATGTAGTACACTCTCACATTTCATCAGTTACGTTTACTAAACCATACTATACTCTACGTATAGTAGATGCAAGCAATTCACACAATAACTATATTTCTGTGCTTTCCGGATAATGCAAATCATGAATTAGGCCATGATAATACCAGCTTAAGCAGACGCAAAGGCCGAGTGGTTTCGGTGACTCGAACACTGGAGGTCATCGTCGGTTCGTTTTCAACTCTTTACACACAGCGTCTCACGTGCGCGAACGAGCCGATAATAACCACATATTTGTAAACAACAATTCTTCTCTTACGTAATACATAAAACAATGTCGTCCACTGCATACGTTAAGGTGACCGTGCTAAATTTAAAAGCCCTAAGACAATGATTGAGGTCGCGCGGTAATGGATAGTTATGTAACATAGCAACATGGGAGAAGATTATTTGCATTATTCGGCATGAGCGTTTTTAAAGGCTTGCCTAATAGATTTTATTGGAATAGCCTATACAATCAATTATATTGAACTTTTCTACTTAGCTAGCACTTAAGACTAAACGAAATATGCCAAGCTAACTGCTGGAGAGGTTCCAAAAGATGAAGACTTAGTGTCTAAGGTCTAATGCACATCTAATGTTTATTGTTCCACAGTTGCACAAAGGTCTCCTCTCGGATAGAGAAGGGTTATGAGCGTAGTCACTTCGTTGACCAGTTTGTTGCTAGTTTTTGCATAGTCGATGTACAAATATAAATAAACATACATATAAATGTTTTTCTTAGTTTTATGTAATTATTTGCACGCTAGGAAATTAAAGACATGCCCTATTTAAATTTTATTGTGTGTCCGTTTAATTGCCTTGATTTATCTGTGTAATGACTAAGCTAATTTTGATGAAACTTTTATATTTTCAAATTGTTACATTGAAGTACCTACATTACATTATTACATTGAAATTATTACATTGAAGTAAACTATTACATTGAAGAGAGAGCCGATAAAAAAAAAATATTATATAAATTGAAGTTTATTTATTTTTATTAATTTTAACACGTAGAATAAAAGACATATTTAAGAGAGTTTCCTCATAAAAAAGCCAACATTGCAACAACTAACATACATAAGTTATTAAATGATAATTTCGTAACAACCATCAAAAATAATAATAAATTACTTACCTACATGATTCAATCACAAAAATGAGTTTCGTACATCGCGAACACAAACGATTGTATTTTCAAAAACACATTCCATTCCATTTGGGATCACAATCGTTTCACTGTACGATCGATTGAACCGAATCGAATTGAATACGTTCGTATGATAATCGATGAGCGCCGAAGGACAAGTCCTATTGTGGGACACAATACGAATGCACGTGTGGGACCGTCCTCCATATTGGGAGTTAGGGTTGTCACTCGATTCAATGAGGTAAGTAGTCCGCCGCCGCGACGCGCACACATTAAAAAAACCTCGGATAAGTCGAAAGTACTCTGACAGTCACAAAAATGTATATATGTGATTTAAGACTGTATATAATAATATCTAGTCCATTTATTATCCAATGGCTAGCATATATGTAAATAGGTGGATAATTCGTTGGATAATCTTCATACGCATACGATCTTTTCTTGATCAATAGATAGTGGTCCGCATTCATTAAATCTGTGCATGTTTCATACGGACTTCATTATTCGAAAACAAAACTTTGACAAATGTAAATTGGCAGTTAAAATATTTTTCCTATAATCTACCAAAGCTGTGACAAAGTCTTAGAGAATTACTAAGTGTTCCATAGTACAATGATGTCGACGCGTAAGTTTCGTGAGCATTGTGTCGCAATAGGAAGGCACGTGTCTCGATGCCTATTGAAAAATATGGATTAGGGCACATGTCGGCGCCGCATTGAATAAATGTATTATAGATTACTGTAAGCTTGAACTAAGTATAACTGACATTGAAGGGAACACTGAGGAAACCTGCACACCTTAGACTTTACCACATCATTCTCTAAGGTGTGAAGTTGTTAACGAGTACGGTACCACCTCGGAAGACTATGTGCTTAACCCTTTTTAATCTGAAAAGGGTTAATTTGAACATAATATTTAATTTCGTTAATATTTAATTCATATTATGGCAGAATAATGTCTAATGTCACCAACCAAGCTTTATTAATACTGTTGTTTTAAACTCGGTCAAGTCTCATGGGGGTTTATCTAATTATTATAATAATAATACCTATTATAATAATAATAACTAGGAAAGCCTGCACTACGGTTACGAGACAGCTGATAAACATAACATACAACGTATGAAAATATTACTTAAGTCCAATTTATACCTACATACGAACACACGCGTAAATCACAAAATAGCATCCTACTAAACACGAATATTGCTTATTTACACCCAGACATAAATACCCGCGTCGATATATCACTTAAGAATCAGAATCGAACCCACAACCTCCAGCTCAGCAGTTAGAAGCACTAACCACTGAGCCAACGGGCTAGCCATAATTGCATATTGCATAACGTATAAAGCAAATAAACGCAATGCGTGCGTAATTTGATAGCAACTCCCACGGCCGGCGACGCGTAACATGAGGCTAGATTTCATCTTTACGAGGAGCAATATAAACTGAGTATATTGTTCTGTTTACGGATTTCCTGTTTGTATATAACATAACATCACGCATCTGTTTCCCTGGGGTACACAGAGGATTACACTACCACGATTTACCTGTTACATAAAACGTTCTATCTTGGATTAAGGTTGAGCGTATTGTCGTATATTCTATGGATATACCAACTACAGTTACATAGTGAAACGACACATACATTTGTTTATTTATTTATTTATTTTAATGCCATGTCAACTCACACGACAAACGTGGCAGACTATGGCCTTATACCTTCTTATTCTGAGAAGGGACCCATGTCTCACGATCAATAAAGAAGTTAATGATAATAATTAAATGTTAAGATAGGTACACTAAAAATCTTATGCATTTAAATAAATCCGTTCTAGACAAATGTGTTTTACGCTATTCAGATAATGTCACGATAGTTTTGTTGTCTATAGTAACCGTAACGCTTAATAAACATATATTCCGTGACCTTATAAACAAATTTTGACTTTTCAATTCTAAATTAATGTTAACGAATCTTGACATTAAATGAGCGTTTAAAGTGCATTTGCATTAAAAACTTCCAACAAAATAAATATTTATGGAGATAATTTTAAATCTTATATTATTAGATGTGGTAGCTGGAAACAAAAGTAAAAATTAATATATATCTACTATATAATAGTATAGTGGTATTGTCTGTGTCTGGGCGGAGTCAGAATACAACCCCTAACCCGGCAAGATACAGGGTGTCGTAAGAGGAGACTAAACCCGGCGCTGACAGATCTCGTAATTACGCGTTCCGCCTAGGAACAATTAAATGCCCTGACCGCCTACGGGCAGCAACATATCCAGTGCAAAAGGCTGTGCTCCGTGATTCCCAACGCGTATCACCAGCGTGGGAATTATGGGTATATCCAACTGCTGAAACATACGAGTGTTATACTCCTCTGCCTACCCCTTCGGCGAAATACAGGCGTGATGTTATGTAAATTCAATGATACGTGCCTATCAGATGTATACGAGTACCTATATTTTATTTGGGTACAAGTATCGGTGTAAACTACAATGCTTGTTCAGTTGTTTGTCGATTCGGCCGTGTTGTGTTGGTGGGCATGTCGTGTCGGTCAAACAAATATTCCCAATGTATGTACACATTACACATTGGTATTGCGCAAACGCTGTGTGTGTCCAGCTGCCTATCCCCGCGTTACGAAAGACAGTTCGTTTTCTGGCTTCGTTTTAAATGTTCTTTCATTGTTCACAGTTGTACATAGAAATAACTGGTGAAACGAGGGAGTGTAATACACTCCTCTGCATGATTACAAGCGTGAACTTACGTATATAGAAATATAATGTAGACTCTTATATTTGATATATGTCAGAGCCATTGCCTAGAACTAGGGCAAATATATGTAGTATACTATACGTGTATGTTGATAACGATGAATGTAAAAAAAACACTTCGTAGCTGTAAATATAGATATATTTGGAGTTCAGTGCCCTCCGCCCTTAAGGGGCCTGGTGTAATGTTATAATAATAATAAATGTACTATGAAATGCATATTTTCCGTTAAGAAATAACAAATCAATCAGATACAATCACACACTTGGTTAGTGCAGTGTGATTTTTAAGAACTCCATATTTTTCAGAATAGGAAATTCATCTATTTGAATGTTTGATTTTCATGTAGGTATATATCAGAATATCATCGTTCGTTTCAGAAAACGATCATCGGGAAACATATGATGTTATTTAAGATGTAAATATTATTTTGTTGACGCTGATAAGCGCGAAATGTCGAACTGTTAAAATAGCTGACATATTGTAATATTGACATTAAGTTCTATATTTGTCTATGTCGCGTATAGTCCTATGACAATTGAATTTCAATATGTTCTAATAATGGCCACTTACAAACCACATTGTCACCAAATTTTTGAAGCAGCACTTATAATTATTTTAGTTATTTTTCCTTTATTCAAAGCTATATTAATTGCCAATAAACTAGCAATTAGGTATATTGTATTGCATTGCACTAATAGCAATTGACTTTAATTATTTTGTTCTAAATTTAATTTTTGAATTCCCGCCGCTACACCCGTGTTCCCGCCAAATATACAGAGAACATCTTCGTTACATTTTTATTTCAACAAAACCTATGTTTTACACATGCAAATGTTCCTCGAAAATTCTTCCTAATGATGAAAAATCTCTCAGATATATGGAGACCTTGTGCGTTGAAGGAAGTTACGATTTACTGTTTAGTTCTTTAATAATATGTGAGCTGTATTACGGTAGCTGTTAAAATATTCATTCTTATAACTGGTACTAACTACAGTTACGCCATAATAACTGTCGGGTTGGTATCCTTAAAAAACAAACGTTATCAGGTTTCACTAGTTGATGTTTAATTCGTATGTAATCCACTGTTACTAAAACAAACGTAACATCACGCCTGTAATTTCCGAAGAGGTAGGTAGAGAAGTATAGTACACTCCCACGTTTCACTAATTATGTTTACGTCCCACTGAGGAATTAGTGGTAAACCTATTGCCATACATCGAGCATATCTCAAGGCTTGGAGCCACTACTAGAAAACATAAGTTAGAAAAACGCAATAGTAACGGGATTTGAATCGAGGACCTTTCGATCGCCAGTCGCGCTTGCAACAAAATACCTTGAGATCACTAACGCATGGTCATCGGATTCTAAACTGCCCGGGCCGGGCTATGGTGACTAGAAAGCCGATAAACATATATTATGTATGTATATAATTATATATTTATATATGTACGTATATTTTTCCACACCCAGCCATAGAACAAACAAGTGAGTTCATTACAAATATACCTAAATAAACAAACACGTATTTGACTCTGTGAGAATCGAACACGCAATTTCCTTAACATGTGGCTCTTCTTACAATCATCAAAGGTGTATAATTTCTATTTTGCAATACCATCACACAAAAACAATGTCTCATTTCATTCAGCTGGTGAATATTTTTCTCATAACGTGAGGCTAAATGTGAAGTTAATTTGTATTCAGCTCACATCAGCGCGCAACTGTCGTAACACAACGACAGAAATATTATTTTTTGTGTTTAAACATGACAAACTGGAGTCTGAGTGGCCCTTTGGTTTCCAGTGGTTAGTGGAACTGACTGCTTTGCCAGCGGTCGTGTGTTCGATTCCCATTCTTGACATGTATTTAGGGGATGAACCTATTTCTCATTCACATGTACAGCTAACGTTTATATATTCCTATCTTACAATTTACATATGAAAGATAATAATATATTTCTATTTTAAGATCATGATTTCAACAGCTCTCTGTGAGATTAGACAAAAAATATCCATGATTTATTCCATGTCAGAAACTTGTAATTATTTCTAATACTCATCATGTTTATTAAACCGTAAGCATAAAAACTTAACTTTCGTAATTTATCATGTAATAAAAACACGTGGATATTTATAGGCAGAAACGAGTGATTCAAAGAAGCACGTAATTAAAAGCTGTTGAAGATGAAAAGTATTAAAAACAATATATAACCAGGGTTTAAATACAAAGAGGTAATAAATAACTGTCAATTTTCACTGATATAGGTATATTCTTTAAAAAGTACAAAATCCTCACAGAAAAGAATATTGGAAAGAAAATGTTCAAAACAAAAATGACACAAAAATGGTTTGAAGCAACCTTAAGTTCTAGCGCTTTGAACTGTTTTTATGTAAATATTCCATGTTTTGTGCTTCATTTTAATTATACAGACTATATATATATTTATGTGTTCGATTGTAGCTAGTTATAAGCATCGAAATTTGATTGTAAGCAAACCAAGCAGACTCGCTATGCAAAAATATTTAATTGGTTTTAAGATTTTTAGTTTACCACTAATATTGTTACAATCACTGTATGTTTTCGGAATAAAAATAAATAAAGCAAAGAAACTAGATCAAACAAAAATGGAGGAGGCAAAGAACTTTGTCAGCACTGGACTCTATGGTCATCCAGTCTCTAAAACGTAACTTTTTTACGTGATTATTTACAAGAGAAGAATACTACCATGTGGACAGAAAAAACATAATATCCCCAACACAATACGGTGTCTCACCTTGATCATACAGGAAAAAGTAATATACTGTAATATACTGATGTGACAAATGTACAATACTCATTAATGTAGTCAGGCAACACTTCAGAGTCAACGTCACAACGGGTATTAAAGTTTTTTGTTTAATATAAATTATATACATAGTACAAAGACAGATTAACATATTGACACAAATCGATGGGGACGTCATGAAGATGTCGACGAATTGCATGGTATCTGACATCATCGCAACAAGGTCGACTGCTTTGATCCGTCGCTGTATATGTAGTTGTAAAATATAAGCGGAGATTCGGAAGTTTGGAGGTTTTCAAAAAAATCCAAAAACTTTACGGATCTTACAGTTAAGTGGGACCTGTATTATTGCACTTCGATTAAAAACCACGATAGAGACATTAAAATGTCAGACAATCATTACATACATACATATCCTCATGCCAGGTCCTTCACGGGGTGGGCAGAAAGCATTAAATGACTTCATATAAAATCATTAAACATAAATGCTAATGATAAATAAAGTCACTAAAAATATCAATGATAGTAAATTGAATCTATTCGGAATTCCATTCGTCGTATACTTAACAGCTAATTGTCTACCAGTGACTCGTGTTTGCGTAATAAGAGATTTAATGCGTAATATAGTTGTTTTTTATTTAAAATAGTAGCAGTATAACCCACACATGTGAGTACATACTCACCAAATAACTTTGTAATAAATAATTGACCTTTAAATAGATTGAGATAAAATAAAAAAAACTATTAAATTTCCCGCCATTTCCTTTTGTTACATGCCATAGATAACGAACATTTCATAATTTAATTTTTTTAATCTAACACATTTAAGGTGCCCTCTACAGGATTTTTTGTAACACGCATCTCATTGCTAGTAATAATAATTTTATTGTAATCTTTGACAAGATTTGTCAATATTGACAAAGCGTCCTCGTTTGTTCGCTGCTCGTTTCTCGACATGGATGAAACAAATCCTTGAATTTGACACGGCTAGTAAACAATAATTTTAACTGCATCACTGGTAATAGAAGCAGTTAGAATTTTATTTATTATTATATGTATGCACAATTGAAATTCTAGGCAATATAAATAATGTTAATGTTTTTAGCAAACATGGTTTCATGTAGAAATCTGATGTCCTCATACATATATATGTATATAAATAAAGTTGTACTTAATTCAAGAAATATTTGCCTAGAAGTGGATGTTACACGTTAAACTTCAGAGAATTATTCAATTTTTTTAGACGGAAGAAACATTAAGACACAGCTATGGTTTGTTTATTTGTAATCTGTTAATGCAATTTCCGTATTTATATACGTACAGGTTTCTCTTTTTCGAATACAAAATCGTTGATATTTAATTTTAAGATATCACAGAATTTCATGTCTCTCAATACACATTAACTGCTAATCGAGAGGTCCCAGGTTCAAATCCCGGTTCGGGTACCATGAAATTTTTCTAACTTACATTGTCTATGTAGTGGAAATGTTCAGAAGTTGCTCGGAGTCTGGATTCGTGCCCGATGCATTGCAATAGGCTCACCACCTATTCCATAGTGGGAGGTAAACGTAACCGGTGAAACGTGGGAGTGTACGGCACTCCTTTGCCTTCCTACCTCTTCGGGGATTATAATCGGGATGTTACGTTGAATATTTCAATTAAATATTTAATTAAATTTAAACGTAAAATGATTTATATTTAAACATTATAATCTAATATAATAATGACGCCCCATGCTTGAAAATTTGCAGTGTCGAATTTATAGTTAATGTTTAAACATAAATTAGCAATGAGGATGAACCAAAGTATGCTAACATATATTATATTATACGGTTATAAATAAATAATGCTAGCATATAAAAGTTTTATTTCCACCGCGTAAAAATTGAAAGAAGATATTTTTATTCTGTAAACGAGTCCTGATGTATTAACATCTTTGTCATCAAACAGAACTCAATGCATAATTGACATTGCTGCTAAAACAGTGATGTCTTCGCAAACAGTGTTTCCCCTTCAATATATTCAATATATTCAATATATAGTGATAAAAAGTAAAACGGTTCGATGTAGAACGTTCAAAATGCAATGTGATGAGGAAAGTTGCATATCATATGCAGTCAGCGTTACAAATAGTTTTCTCTCGAGTAAAAGTACTTA
>DWDW01002568.1:0-10098 GCA_018245635.1 Mimoniades versicolor eupheme
TATATGTACCTACTTTATATGTACCTACCTTATATGTACCTACTTTATATGTACCTACCTTATATGTACCTACTTTATATGTACCTACTTTATATGTATACTTACTTGACGCACGACGATCAAATTTGGTACAAACAAATAAAATCTCGACGAAATTAAACAACAATTGAACACAGTCCGACATTTTACAATGAGCTCTAGTGAAGTAAATATCACTTTTGGTTTTTTTATTTTGTAAGTATACATATAATTTGTTTCCTAATAAACTTTAGTGTATCCACCAGCATATTAGAGACGCAAATTTACCGTCTATTATCTCACTGGGGTCAGCGAAATATTTTCATATTAACCCGTTTCTTATGTAATAACATCTTTGTCCAACAATCCCTTCCCCCTTTAGGCGAATACGTTGCTATCAATCTTTTCCTAACATCATTATGATCCTTATAACATTCCCTAAGCAAACCGTTTGGCGATCCCCTTCTTCAAACGTTATACTTTCTGTTTGTATGTTTACATGTACTCATAGTATTGTACCAACTATACTGAATAGTAAATACGAATAAATAAATGTTGCAGGAATTACTTTTATTTCTGTGTTGTGATATTAGTAGTTATTACAATAATACCTTACTTGCTGGACTTAATGAATATAAATAATTATAATGTAGAACGAAAAATATAGATCTTGTAAATACTGTCCTAATATGCATGGAAATGTGTTTTCTAATAACATTCTAAATACGTAAAAAGTTTAACACATCAATATTAGATATTAATTACCCAACTTAAAACCATATATTGTGAGTACAATAACGTATTTATTATATAGATGTTCTGGGTATTTGGTATCGTGTCGTGGTCGTTAAGTAAGCGTTGAGTTCACGTAAACACCGCAGCAGAACGAAGGGCTCTGCGCCCTTGTTTGGCACGATTAGTCTGTTTAAAACAACAAACGGAATAAAGTTTAAACGTAAGAAGCGTTGTGCATTCAAATATTACATTTACTTTACATTACATCTCATTGTTTGTTTTAGGTACGCTTCACTTGTTCACAGTCAACATTTACATGGTGAGTAGGTACTTTGACTTAGAAGTTGGAGGGTTCGGGTTCCGGCCCCAAAAGCCACCGCGGCCACTGTTGATCTATTGTACTTTGACTTGAGTCATTAATAATAATTAGTACACGGGTAATTTAGTTAAAATGTATTTTAGTGACTGTGTCGATGTAATTTGTTGTTTCATCAGACGTTTGAATAAATTATTTTACATTGAAAAGTTGAACTTCATAAATATTATAAAACCCACTTTGAACTGGTCGAAAAAGCGAATTAACATTTTCGTTACGCTTTATATTAATTGTACGAATTGTAACTACGATTTTAATAACCTTTAGAATTAATTTGTGTGATATTTTTCGCGGTCGTACAAATCAATGATTTATGGCCATTTCAAGTTGACTGTCTACATATTAATATGGTTTATTGTAAACAAATGTTTGGTAACACGCACAGTGTTTTTATGAACATAATTCGTACCCTTTTTAAAATATTGACGCATACCATAGTAAAATCAACATATTGTGCCTATCAATAAATGTACTTCACATTTCAATAAGAGTCAGAAGATTAATATTCAAGTATTCGTATCCCCGATCATTCTGTCGATCGAAAGAACTTTACCTGACTTCATAAGCAGGCGTTTCGATGCCGAAATATTTTTAATCCGGGTAACAAAGTGTTTCCTTACTATGTGAAAAACGCTACGTGCATGAATTTCAATCATTTCGTATTACAGATAATTCGAAGACATTTAAAGTAGCTTAATAGTCATTCAAGGTCATGAACACGTGGTGGCAACAAAAGTTATATTCACAAATGACAGTAGACTTTACTTCTCTCAATTTATAATTGAAACGAAACAAATTAAAAGCATAGTTCATTGCCCCCACAGGTTGAGTGGTTATTGTAGAGCTCGCGTGAAACAATCATTAAAGAGTACACAGAATGCTAAACCAACTACATACAACTAGAGACTGAGATAAAATCTTCAATTTAGCGAACAAACATACAGACAAGCTCGTGTGGATAAAACTGTTGATTATGCACAACAATGCCAACTGGGAACAAAGCTGTAATGCGGTGGAAGGTCGCGATTCAAGTCGTAGCGTAAATAAAATGAAGTGTTTTATGTTTGATAAAGTAAGTTTAAACCTCTGTTTCTAGATTACAAAGTTAAATTCAGAAATGGTTTCATAACACGATCCGTTAATATAATAATAATTAAAAAATTAACTAATAAATGATAGTTGGTCTATTAAAATGTCTGTCACATAAACACGAATCAGCTATTTTATGCAACGAATCAGTGTGGACCTTGGGCTACTCATACTACTGTATAATTCCATGATTTATAGGCTCAGAACGGAAATTTGTGTATTTGTTTCAGCTATAAATCCATAATCCATCATGCATCCATTAGCATTTCAATGTACAGAGCTGGAAATAGTCCTCCCATAAACTACACCATTACTAAAGTTCGTATTCCTAAGACCGCCAGATCACAGAAGAGAATAGCTCGCTGGAAAAGTACAAATGAATAAATATTAAAATCGCTCTGCTCACACTTGCACCACACCCAATGTTATCATTAGCGTCATCAACCGCTGTCGCTATGCTTGTACCACAGCTATTAACGCTGAATTGAGCTTCACTGAGTCTTGATATTATAAATTTTAAATAGAGTATTACAGTTTTCAGTTTATTTGGAATGGGTATTTGTCCAAACTTTGTAATTTTATTAGACATAATAAATACGTAATCGTTTAAACTTATAATAAGGGTCACACTTGGCAAGGACATTTGTATTAGTAGCATAGTTGCAAGTCCTGACTAGTACGTCAGGTGTTAGCAATTTATGTATAAAATACATTATTTGGCTCAGTTTCTTTCTAGCATATTAATTGATGCACAGATGAATAGCGTTAGTAATATCCCAATTACTAGCATTAAGGCACACATTTTCTCAACAGCAGCCATCCATTATGACATTCACATATTTCTCAAGGACAAATCTTGTTCACCTGTTAAGGACTCGGGAATATCAAAAACTTATATGCTGGCAAGCAACGTCTTTTGTTAATTCTGGTTGAAGGGAATAGGAAAACTCCAGTTTACCTCCACGTCCGCCAGAATTGTTAATGTCTGAAGCCTAGCTATTGATGAAGTGAATTTAATAAGAAACGTGCCGCCAGTTCCTTATCAACAAGCGACAGTGTGGTGTTTATTTGTCACACGCTGCTGGGTCTTTGCGACGGGCGTGATGTAACACTGGAGCTGCTACCGAGCATCATTGTAGGTAGATACTCATAACAATATATGTATGTAGTTGTGACTATAACTGTTACAAATATGTACTAACTCTGTGTGTTAAACACTTTTTAAAATATCAACGAACTAGGGTATCTATGTGCATACATAATTTATGATGTCATTATACGTATATCATTATGACGTTATTCATACTGCGAGGTAAATATGAAAATGTACAGTTTATATACCTAAGGCACAATAAAACAGCTTACGGTAATTGTGGGAATGATTAAAAGAAATATTACATTATTAGTTTAATCCGTTTTGGCCTTATTATTTTAATTAAATTGAAGACTACTGTACTAATATTTACGCTGTTGGATTACCAAATAAAAAAATTAAAATATTTTGCTCTCAAGTTCATATTAATTTTCTAATTAAACAAGGCTCTAATGTAATCCTAAAATAAATTCCTCGCTTTTATTCACAGCAACATAATTAACCAAAAGTACAAAAAAAATTGTATTAAAACAGCCAAATTATTTCCCCCGCTTCCCAGAACCAGAGCCGCAAATTTCCACACGTACAAATACAAGGTATTTGTATGTAAACCATAGAATTAATTCATACAGAAGTGGCTCTCTCCATGACGCACTTCAAAATCTGTTTAAAGAAGAAAAGTGTGTGAAAGAAAAGAAAAGAAAATGTGTGGATTCTTACAAATACAATGTAATTTTATTTACCTAATAGGTACCAGTTCGCGATGTTAACCGCTACCTGTTTTGCTCTCAAACAGAGCAATTTATTTTCAGAGTGAGTACTTCATAACAGTTATGTTCGACACTTGTACTCGTAGTGTTTCCAGAGTACAATAAAGTTCATTGTTTGACGTTTATGTGCGCATCAAAGATGTTATAAAAAAGAAAAATATGTCAGAAAGCATGTATAGGCGTTCAACAAAGTTTTGAAGTTGTTTTTGTCATTGTCATACACCCCTTTTTTGTTTCTCTATAGGATGCATATGTACTCTTGGAATAAGAAGGGTTCACGCCACGATGTACCACGGTGTCCAAGTATGGATCGGCAGACATCACACGTCTTAGAAAACGTCATGAAAAAAAATATAGTTTGACAAATTTTCTCACAACATTTTAAACAAATACATATTTTAAACAAATCAAAGATATTTTAAGACGATAAATTCACCATAAAATAAAACGCTTATAAAGCTCACAATGAAGTTACCCAAACTATGTATTATTGATTCATTTTTTAACTTGTAGGACTTATCGGATTAACTTCTTGTAGGAAGGCCTACAAGAAATTTGGAATTTTTACTTTTTAACTGACCTAAACACCTAAAATGAATTATTTTTTTCTTTTTGAAAATAGAACATTTCAAATGTTAAGACAAATCAGTTTCCGGCGTAACCTCGCTGCAATCGGCGGGAACTCATGAATAAGGACCTCGTACAGTTCTGAAACTAGTCGGTCAATCCCCAAAAAACATAACTCAGTTTAACCTTATATATTAACACAAAGCTTTGAGAAAATCAAAGTATTAGTTTTATGACGCAAGACTTTCGTAAACTATAATACTTAGGACATGTCTATTTTAACTCTGGCTGTGGTGAACACGCGTAGAAATATGATTCGCACCGCGCTACGGGAATTTGAATAAGAAGAAATTCATATTCTGCTCTGTGTGCGGGACGTTCGCCGTATTTTTTTTTCTCTTTACCTAGCTACCCCAGTTGTAATATTGTAAACGTTGTAATACATTCAACTTGCTTAAAATAAATAATACGTAATGTACAATTACTAACTTTAAAAATTGCACGACGCCGAATACCTATAATGTAAAATGGCAATTTATAACACAATATGTATATGCTTACAATATGACATTATTTAGGTCATCTGGTAAGTACAATCGAGGTCCTATTGCAGTTATTATAAGATCATACCAAGTACCTTATAGGAAGTTATTCCTTTAATGTAAAGAAAGCACGTCAGGTCTGTAAGGATAGAAATATGTATTTGGTAATCGGTGCCTTCTGCCTATCTGGTAAAGCACATGGCGTAATAATAGCCAGGTATTAGACTGGGACAGAATACATATATTATTAGTATTGGGTAAATCAATTGTCAAGAAAGTTTATTATTAATGACTTACTGATTGTTACTGAAAACAAGTTACAAGACATTTTTTACTGCATAGCGCCCTCCCAAGTAATATTATAACTGTTACTTACCTAGCGTAGTTTAAGACACGCTGACTCAACTGATCAATATTTCACATCAATTTATTCACTAACGACCATTGACAATGACAGATCTTGTACTAATTAAAACTATTGAAGTTTGCTAGAACTTTCCTATATCTATTGGACCAAGAAAACGAAGCGTACTCGCCCTTCAATTATGTTCACTGATTACCTTTACCTTTGAGAAAAAATCTGATTGCAAATATACATTACCGTTTTACTTATGACAACTTTACTTCTATTTTGTAACTATTGTAACACGACGTAATAAAGTAACATAAAGTAATGTGATCCAAATTGTGTTCTAATGGTTAGTTGTTCCTTGTTACAAAAGTCGATACTGCTTAGATGACGTTAGGAATACGAGTTAAGTATTTGTATCACATCAAGCTGTTTAATGTTACGGAACATATTTGATGTACCACGCCTGTTACAAAATTTCCGATACTATATCTGATGTATTTGGTTGAAATAAATGGGTTTTGGTCCCCGTCAGCAATTGCATGCATGCATGGACATTAAAATTGTACGAGTATATATCTGTTTCGTTATTCTTTCATCCGCCAGTCTTTTAACACATGCGGACGAAACCTAACAAAACAATGTTTGAATTAAATTTGAATGTACGTTAGTTATAATACAGCCCGGAACGATTGTCGTTACTCGCTCTTAATAAAACAAGCAGGCATATGATCCAACTCGTGCGTGTAGTTAACTAGATTAATAAACTTATATTAAGTTGTTTATTCAGTAACTTGCGCCATGATAAAGCGTAATCGAGTATTATTGGAATGGTTTTCGCGAGTAACACCGAAACCATTATAGCTGTAACATTTTATTTCTCTTCCATACTTTGTATAGTTGTAGTTATTACGTTTTTGTTGATTTGGTGGTGCATATCGTAGAGATATTATAAGCTTAGTGACTTTACATACATCTGTACGAAAAAATAAATATGTATATTTATTTTTACAATTATTACATAAACTGTAATGTTAGCTTTGCACTATGATATGTAATTGTCACCATATTAATTAAGGGAAATATGAGAATAAAGGTAATATGTAAAATAAACATGATATAATTTTTAACTTTCAGAAATGTACTAGAAATAAAGCCATTTTTATTTCAATAATTAAGTTAACACTTAGAAACGAAACAGCCAAATTAAATTACAACATTTTTAATCAAGAATTTGCTAATTATTCCAAACTTTGCGTGTATAAATTAAAAATGTACATTTCAATTTGTAGAGACGATCTCATTTCAATACAGAGTTCTTTTTTTACATATCGTGCGGCTTGATAAAATGAATTACGGCAATTCGGCAACTGAAGCTTTTAATTATCAAAGCTCCTCGCAAATTTGAAAGCCTTTAATTCGTTAAAATGTTTACTAACTAGATTCGCTCTTCGTAATTTTATTAGCTCTTGTGCAGGCGACTGTAGTTTTTAAATAAATATTTTTACACGAAAAGATAGTAAATGACCGAATACCAGGAACAAATGGCCATTGCCGTCTATGCTCATATGCAACCCAGACTTGAAAGGTACTGTCAGTATAGGACTATTGGCATCAGACACCTTTTTATGTTTTCTTTTTATTTTTTATTTGTTTTTCTTTTCCTTCCTTTTTGTTTACGTCGAGAAACCTATATACCATCTAGTCTAGTTAGTCTCGTTAGGACGAAAAATTCTGTATTATAGCAGTCTAATTAGTTCCGTGTCTGAAATGACTACTTTTGATAGTATAAATGAAACTTAAAAGTATAAAAAGGCGGCAAATATGTACGATAAATATGTCAATTTTTACTTGCACAATTGAAACATTTGAAATGAGCCGCATAAACGGATAAAATACTATTAATGATGTAATTGAAGTATTGCTAAATAAATTGATTTTGTGGTCCGACCAAGATTATGTAAAATACATTGCATGTTTGTAGTTATGCGTGTGTCTGAAGAAAAGCGTACAGAGTTGCTAAACGTCAATGTGACGAATTACTGTAATATACACATACCGACACAGGCAGGTACACACATACAAAAATAACAAAAAAAAAGTGTCCACTCTTCGCATTTACGTTGTAACACAGTAAAGCGAATGTAACCGATTAAAAAAGTTGAAATAAAATAAAACAATTTCACGTGCACAATTATCAGACGCTACTATAACGTTCAAGTATATGGTGTTTTTTAAGCTCAATTATACGATTACGATTGCGAGTGTTTTTCAATCGACGTGATTTACGTTTTCTGTAAAAATGTAATATCTTTCTGTGTGTAAATCTTTCGTGTCTATTTATTTCCAAAACACTTATTCACAAAACGCTTTTATCAACGTTATTGGAAACACTTTTAAGAACCCAATTAACTATTGCAATGAAATTCTCAGTTGTTGGATATACGAGTAGTCTGTAATAATATTTCGTAGCATAACGTCACGCCTGTATGTACCTGAAGGGTTAGGCAAACAACTGTAGTAGATTCCCACGTTTACGACCTATCATAGGGTGAGCATATTACCTATACTATACACCGAGCACAAACTTTGAGCCACGACTTTGATTTTTTTATTTGAAAAAGCCTATAGTTCCTGGAAATCGAACCCAGAACGTCTCGATAACCAGTAGCGCTTGCGGTCACTCGACTAAGGACGCGATCGTTTTATATATCATAAAGTAAATATAAATTCTTTGAGCTATTTGTTGGGCCATTGAACGCCCAATCTGCCCAAAGGCAAGGACTGCTGGTTGAATAATATGTCACTGATAAAAAAATGTTCTTAAATCAAAAACGATGATAATAACCACAAAGAAAAATAAGTCTTTTCTAAATACAGCTACAGGTTACAGGGTTTTTATTTAATGCGCTCTCAGTTGTGTTATTCGTGTGTAGGTATATAATAGGATTAATAGAATAGTAACAAGATTTTAAGTGACCTTTTATCACAGTTTCAACAATATTATCACCGCCCATGCTTCTGGTAGTTTCGAATAAACTTCGTATGCTTGAAAATATTCTGTAAAAATCAGTGTTCATGCATTATGAAAATAATATCATAGTATCATATATACCATATCACATATTCACATAAAGACTTATAATATCTTCAGCAGTAGAAAACCCTGAATAGATGAAATAAGCAAAATATTTCATTCTGGGGCTAGCGAGCCGATAATCACGCACCGTATACGTGCCGGATTGCCATGCGCTATTGTGTTCTGAATGCAAGAGCATGGTCAACGCCTGTACGTAAGCCTACACATGTACATACATCAATTCTTTCAGTCACGCCTTTCCTATTACACTGCAATTACTCTTTCAGCTGGTCCTTCTTTTTGTATTTATCCTACATTGTTTATAGACATCCCAGTTCATACATGGCGAACTAGACCATCTCTTACACAAAATTAGGAATTGACTGATGGTCCACAAGAAAAAATATCGCGTCGCAGATGGGGTCCATGATACTCTGTCATCATCTTGTCGCAAATTCAGCGACCACTCTCATTCCATGATAGTTCATCTCTGTCTCGTCAAAATGAAACCTAAATTACTTTTAATAACAATAAGAGCTCTTCAGGGAAATTCTATGAAAGTGAAAGGGAAATTTTATCTTACCGATTATTTCGTTTGATGTACCTAAGACGTGAATGGTTTCTATTTGTACATATAAAAAGGCCAAGATACTGAAAAGATAAGAAAAATATAAAAGCATCATATAAAGAGCTAATCTTACCTCAAGTAGAATCCAGCCGCATATGAATGAGAATTGGTTACTTATTGTGACTTAACAAGGCTCTTAATATACTTAAAAGTTTTGGATAACTTTATACAATTACGCATAGCAAGTACTGATTTTCTATATGTGGATAGCGTTCGCTTTTACGATTAATTACGATTACGATTAAGACTGAGTAAGATTGAGATTACAAATATTTAAATGTTCAATTTTTATTATTTGTTACTTTTATGATAATGTAATAATTCGATTTCATAAACAAAAGATACTTACCTATTACTTATGTATTATCAAACCCCGTTTTCTCTCTTCAAGATAAGGCACAATATTTTCTATTTTTCTAAACGTACCTACATAGGTATTTATCTAAAATAAACTCTCAAAACTGTCGTACTTATATAAATCGTCAAGATGACGCCACAACATGGCCGCCAACATCGCATCGCATCGCTAATGGCGCGCAATTTGTCAGCTGATGAAGTTTAGATTCCGTTGCCTTAATAATTCCAAAATATTAAACTCCGCGAACGCGAAACTGAAAATGTTTATGTAGATTTATAAAAACAAGAGGTTATATTGTTAGGAACCAGGCGTGGAAATGAATTAAAAATAGATCTAAATTGATCACCACAATTA
This sequence comes from Mimoniades versicolor eupheme, assembly GCA_018245635.1. Classification (NCBI taxonomy): domain Eukaryota; kingdom Metazoa; phylum Arthropoda; class Insecta; order Lepidoptera; family Hesperiidae; genus Mimoniades; species Mimoniades versicolor. The sequence continues at coordinate 9,959 of DWDW01002568.1, forward strand.
CATTTTATTTAAATAACGAAATACAGACATGAAAGACAGTATTAGACAATTACTTAAATCTCATAGGAGCTTTTGGCTACACAAACGGGCAGGGCTTCCGCTCATAATAGGACTGAACTAGATCTTAATATAGACGGACA
>DWDW01002569.1:0-10098 GCA_018245635.1 Mimoniades versicolor eupheme
ATCCAACCGCTGCCAGCCACTTTGCGTATATCGTCACTCCACCTAGCCGGAGGGCGTCCTACGCTACGTTTGCCAAGCCGTGGTCTCCATTCCAGAACACATCTACTCACCGGTTATCGGTCCTGCGACAGATGTGACCAGCCCACTGCCACTTCAGCTATAATTATTCAATGGTTTAATTCAATAATATGTAGTTTGATAGTATAGAATTTTCACTCAAATTCCGAAATTTCTTAAATAAATTTAAAGCGCGCACCTCTCTAAAAAATAATATTTTAAAATTAATTATGACTTGATATGATAACATTCATATATACCATTAGTGTTCTCTTGAATTATTTCGAAGGTAATTTATAAACAAACTAGGGACCATTTGGCGACTAACCCACATATCCGCCAATGGGCATTGGAATAGCGTTATGGAGAATATTTCATACCTTCAATATGGAAAGTAAAGAGAGTTGCAATCACGGGATGGTACTATAAAACTTTCGTAACATAGTAGAATACGAGTAACTTCAGACAATGTTGCGTCTCTGTGAAAACATGGGCGACATATTTAGTGATATTGATACCAAATATTTTGTTACAGGTGTGTATACATACACTGTGATAACCATGTTTCTGCTACCAGCTTTAGCTCAAATATTTGTAGCCTATTAGTATGATATCGTCTGAATGATGGTAAGCTATATATATTTTTAATGTGTTGAAAATTATGTTGATATTTCCTATATATGACAATGATAGTAGTAAAAAAAATATAGTTGGTTGAGAATTTGCTTCTAGGGGTTGTAATTAATGGAAAATTGTATACTTTTCAAAGTAGGAATAAAGAAAATTTCGACGTTGAATGATAAGGTCCTTTCATTCCAGGTCCAGATCAGAAATTGTGGTGGATTTTTAGTTCTAGTCATAACACCCAAAGTTGAAACCTAAGAACTGTGGGATACAAAACGTGCATGCAAAAGTAACATACTAGGAAGTAATTTTATTTTATATTTACTGAAATAGTCTATATTGATATAACATCTGATTTATACAAAAATATTTATTCTATCGGGTATAACTACTACCTTTAAATAATAACATTGCTCGACGTAAATAAAATAATTTAATTGTTATTACATTTGTGTTTGAATTTTGACAATAAAAACACAGCCATTAATACAGGAGAATGATATATAAATTCACTTCTTTGTCAACCTATTTTCTACCCACTAACTATAATACTCCTTTTATCCAAGACCAAAATAAAACAAATACATCTGTTTTCTTCATGTGAACGTTGGAAATTTTGGACTTATTGTAAAATGTACCGACTCCTGTGGTACAGTAGTACCATCGTAACTCACGTTCTAGTAAAAGTCAGTTACGACATTTTAACCCTTTTACGATTTACTGAAATGGTTTTCGTGTACAGCTTTCATTGCCGAATGCAAATGTGATGGTTATAATCACACAATATGGCAAAACATGATAACTATAGCTGCATATAATTGACTGCCTCGTTGGCCGTGTTGGTTGCAAGTGCGACTGCCGATCGGGATGTCCTGGGTTCAATTACCGGGTCGCGGGCACTACAAAAAAATTCTAATTTAGATTTTCTAGTAGTTGCACAGAGTCTGGATATGTGTCCGGTGTATGGCAGTAGGCTCACCACCTATTCCATACAGGGGATGTAAACGTGACGTAACTATTGAAACGTGGAAGTGTTCTTTCTACATTCCTCTGCCGACCTCTTCGGAGATTATAGGCGTGGTGTTACGTAGTTACAATACGTAACATCACGTTACGTAACGTAACGTGATGTTACGTAACTACTCGTATAACTGCAATTTAGGCCATATTTTTATCGCATTTTGTTATTCATGTCGTAAAAATGAATACGTCATTAGCAAATATGTATTTCAGATACGTTAATTATTATCGGGAACGAAGTTCACATTTAGTAATATTTTAAAAATTATTTAAGGCACTTAACAAATTGTACAGCTGTGTATTACGTATGAATTTTCACAACGATAAAATTGTCAAGTATTTTTCTTGAAAGCTATATTACTTATAATAAAATGCTTGTATATAATATCAATAGTTACAAATTTTGAAATGTATTAAGTATTTAGGCCGGGCCTGAGCTAGTTAATTATTATTCAACTTTGTACATCGCAGTTAACTCAAACACAACACCTACGTTACGTAAGGATAAATTGTTATACATATTACTATTGAAATTATCTTCATGGTTCATGCAGCACTTAAAAACAAACAATGATTGACATTAATTAGTAGTATTAAAATGACATTTTATGTAAATATGCTGGGCACAAGTTACTCAATATTAATATTAAATACAAAGTCGTTAGTAATAAATGTTAATAGCATGACATAATATTGCTAGTATATATATTTAACCTCGATGATCATGTACTACCGTATTTTGTTGGTTTGTAGTTTGCTTTTTCATTTAAATATATGCAACAGGAAATTCAGCATCCGAACACACATGTTTTTTGTATTAACTCGTTCATGAACCAGGGCCATGTAAATATTTGTATGCGTTAAGTACAGCCTAAGTCCTGTAATATAATATTTATATATATGAAGTAAAAGTTAGGTATAAGTTTTTTGTTAACTGAAAGTATTTAAGTTTTGTGCATATTGCCGTTTATGGATAAGATCCAATCAATAACAAACATTATGGAATTTCTTAATAAAGAAGAAATCGTTGTGTATGTGTCGTATTATTTTAACTCCTAACTTTTTGATGGTAAGACCATCGTTCGTCCATAGTTTTATATCTGCTACGATATAGCTGCTGACACCTTTGCAGGTACGTGAGGGGTTGCATATTACTTAGTACGACAGAATAAATAGCGCTGACCAATTTCATAGCGCTGATACTACGAGTATAAAGAAAATTGCAACGCTGGTCTTTACCAGAATTGTATTTCTTATACCAAAAAAAAATGATGTATTCAAATTGAATATTAAACAATTTTTACAGCTCTTCAAAGTATGAATTTGAATTAATATTCGTTATTGTATTATCACGCCATGCTCCTTATGGGATAGCCAGAGAGCCTCTGTGTCGAATATCTCTGTCCTTACAAACATGATGTAATTCATTTACACATATGTATTACTGTCTTCAAACACCCACACCGGTCTCGGAGACTTCTGACTCACGCATCAAGCAGCATTATCTTGGTTAATAAAATTTCAATACAAGTGAATTGGTCTTACATTTAAATGAAACATTAAATCAGTCGTTTGATTAAAAGTGTGTAATCGTTCAAATTAGCTCTTTTTTGGATTCCGACGCTTTTTTGTTTAAGACAAATCGCAACAAAACTATATTTGAGGTATTTACTTTGATCTCAATTATATGGTTGTTGCTTTTTATTACATCTATGACATTGTTGTGTTACAATAACGTTTAATACAGTATGTAACATGTTTATAACTCGTTCAACAATATTTCGCATACCTATATTTCAACGTTAATCAGAACTAGGCTGTAAGCTACTTAGAATCCCGTTGTAATGTTTCAAGCACTAACGGCTAATAGTCTTTAGATAAGATCGCAACGGCTTCGTGCACAATGGCGTTAATTTTCCAATAAGCTATTTGGAGAACTTAGCGGTCCTTTCAAGCTTAGACGCTCCAGCAATACCTACCTTGGTTGTGAGAAAAAGGAATGAATAGTTCTACCTTATTAAATTCTCACCCTGTACTGTACTCAGAGCTAAGTTAAATTTTTACATACGTGTGTTAATAAAACAGTCATTTACCCATAACATACACAAGCAAAAATTCCAATACAACCGTTATTTGCCTAGCAATGCATTTGAGCAGCTATGATGCTTACAATCGCTCCCCTGAAGGTAAATTAACAGATTTAACCGAACTATATTCGCAGCTATTTTCACGGACGATGAATTTGGGTTCTCGATTGGAATTAGTGAAGACGCTCTTTATACTCGTACCTGTAGCGTAAATATAAATTTTATTACTGTATTGGAAAGAGTGAAAATAGTAATTAGTTTCATTTATAACTCAGTAGTATTTTTTAAAGTATATGCATAATGCACTTTGAAAAGTTTAATTCCAAAACGTAATTTGATCGAAACGTTAAAGGACTTAGATACAACAACATGATAATTTATCTTTGTTGTGCGAGAGAATTGCGATTTGCACGAATAACTTCACAGATAAAAGTTTTACCATAACATAAGGAGAAAATTGATTAAGAAAAGTTATTATTGGGCGGACCAAAACGTGGAGACAATGTAAACGAATAAACTTCGGGAAATATTGGCTTTCTCGGCATTTTCATAGAACTTGTGACGATCGCGACTATTAGGACATGTTCTTGGCACTCATAATCCTCTAACAAAGGTAGGTAATATCATATCGTTTAATTTAATTTTAATATTTTAACCTGAAATTCACTCTAAAATATTGTGCATAAATTCACGGAAGTTTTAAAATTGAATATCATTCCGTTCTTGTTACCATCATAATCAAATTTATGTTTAGACCGTGTTATATCGTGAAAACACATGACATTTAAATGAACTATTTATTGAACACTGCCTATAAAGTACCTTATGGCAAATGTAGATTAACTGTGCCTGCCAGGTTAACCCTCCGCTTCTTGAAAACTGATTTGTATCCAAACGTGGAAATGTTTAGTAAAGCTGAAACTGCCCTAACTACGTCTCATTAGATCGGTAAAGCACTAGCAACTCCTCGAGTGTCGCAAATATCTATGGCAATAGTGACCACTTACAAGCAGGTGGGCCCGTCTGCTTGTTTTCTAGGCTAAATAATGAAAATAAGTCCATCTATTACTATCAAATAATAACAGCCAGATTTGTATGTTAATCGAATAACTTGAAATCCGATGTTCTGAGGAAAAAAATTCGCTAACAGTTATCTACTCACAATTAGAATATCTAATAAAATAAGACATCCGTGTAATAACGATGTCGTTTTTAAAAGTCAATTGCCAGAGCAAATACTGTTTTACAGATTTCTGTCTTTTTTATGATTGTCAGAGTCAAGTTGAATTTATCTTTGCAAAGAACATAAACAAAAGCAAAAATAATAAACTTTCATACATACAATATACCAAAACTCACAATGTTTCTGAAATTCAAGAAAATTTCAACACATACAATCGAAACGTTATAACATTCAGTGAAAACAAAGTACGTTATGATTAAGAAATAAAGGCAAAGATACTCGTACGGATAACACTTGTTGAGCAGTGGCATGATAAATGTGTAAAGAATTATTAATACATCAACACTTACGCATTTATACATGTTAGTAACACGAGAAAACCTTGATGAGAGAAATATTTGAGGAAGGCATGAATACAACATTACCGATACCACGGTTATGATTAAAACACACCATTCCACCAAATCGTTTATTGGATTTACTATTGGTGTAATTATCTATTGTCTTGGGAATCCTGGTAGGGTGCCACGCCAATTACGACCTTCACCAAAAAGAATAAGACCGAAACCGTTATTCTGATATTCTTGTTCATTTAGCAGTGATGAGGCCATTATTGTGATTGTGGGGAGACTTTCTGAATAGAGAAGGACGCTATTAATATCTTGAGTAATATCACAGTAATCTGAACAAGAAAAGGTGAAGAAGGCACGTTTACTAAGGTTATAGCGTTATTGTATTTTGATGCTGACTAAACGTTTAAGTGTTAATTAATGGCCATTATGAACTTAATGTCAACACCGAGCTAATCCGCAACAGCTACTCGTTAAGAACTGCCAATTTCTCTGTTGCAAGATAATGTGATTAACAGAATTTAAAAATATGTGGTGCTTGTGGTAAAAGCGATGCTTTTAAAGAAAAATTGTAGAAAAAAACTTTTCAATTTAGAGAGTGAGAAATTAGTAACAGTTAAAGGTCCCTTTTAATATTCGATATTCTTAATCTGTTATTAAAAATGTTACATTTTTATAATTTGTTATTAAATTTATCTTCATCATCATAAACCTGTCTTAGTCCATTATTGGACATAGGTTTCCCCTGATAGGTTTTTTTGGTCCGTAATCCCAACGCTGGACATGCAGACTGGAAATCATAGAGCTTGACTTCTTGCAGGCTTACACTACTGCCCGTAGGTGATTAAGGTATTTACTCAAACCTAGGAGGCGGCGTCATACCGCAATCCGCCATCGTCGGATTTTTACACAAATTACTTGCAGTTTGAAATAGTTCAAATAATTTATAATTTCCAGTTATTGTTCACGTAGAGTGGTGTTACTCATATCTTGAAACTGAGAATAAGTGCGGAACGTGTTTGAATTTATAAGAAGTATTTCCGTGAAAATAATCTAGTGCTGTGACCTTTGATAAAACGGTGTGTTTAAATGATTACATTAACAGTTAACGCATACTAATTCCTGGATTTATTTACCAAATATCAAGGATTTTAGTTTCCACAAATGAAGGTAATATATTAGTATATAATTTTTTGTAGGTAATAACTTAGTGTTTCAGTGTCGCATGGAACCCACATCGCAACATTTATATCAAAAACTCAAAAGGGTAAAAAAACTTTGCTCATAATTGGGTTCCGATATTTGTTGTGTTGTAATTTCTTGTCGTATATACTCGTAAATCATTGGAACTCTTATCTCTTCACTATTAGATGTCTCTCCACAGAATAAGAAGAATAAGGTCATAATTACTCACGTTAGCTATGTGCTTATTGGGAAATTTCACACGTCATAGAAGATGTAGGTAGTAGAGTATTCAAATCTTGCATATTTCGTCACGGCTTTGTCATTTATTTATATACGAGTTTATGTGATAAATAATAAATTATAAAAACCAGCCTCTCTTTGCAAAGTGATAAACTTGTGCAGATTTTTCATCCCGAATCCCCGCACAGGTAACCCACAATCTAAATGACCTGAATATCAAATTTAAATAATAAAATTGGTTAATGTAATATCCCGCCTGCGATTAACGAAGAGGTAGGTAGAAGAGTGTAATACGTAAAGTAGCAGTATGTGTAGTATTTGCGTTTTTACGTGTCTATTGCTATACACCGATCACGATTCCAAACACTGAGCCACTAGTACAAATTTTGCCGACCCGGATTTAGATCCGGGACTTGGAGGTCTTAGGATCGGCAGTCATGCTTGCAACCACTCGAGCCACTGCAGAAAATCAATAAAAAATAATACTTAATAATGAGGAATTATAACTAGTAATTACATTCAAAACTTTATTGTAAATTTATTTGCTTTACCACGTAATTCATGTTACTACTAGTGTACCGTACAATGGGTCCTGGATTCATTTACTGACTGGACAGAAAGAAAGGGAGCCTAAATATTAGACTTGGATCACAGTTTTGTCTCTTTTTCTTGGTGTATTTCCAGGTCACCTTGAACCGTCGAAATTCACAGAAGAGTAAGTTTCAGATCTCTTAAACGCAGAATAAGGCCTTTCATAAATCTGTTAATTAAATTTCTATATAAGGCTAAAAGTAGGTAAACTTACAAGTAGGCGCTGAATATATTTTTTTAGAAAAAGCGTCTGTTTTCCCGTATATAACTTCTTTTTTAATAGCATTGCAAAGGCTTGACTCGATTTGTTGAAGACGGTAAAAGTTGCAAGAACTTTTAAAAATCAGGCAACTTTCCTAACGATCTTTCCCTGTATAAACAATAAATGAAGCTCTATTCTGAATTTCTGCTTGGAGAAACAGTTCGGAACTTGAGAAGTTAGCGTTGCTTAAGTATTTCTAAACTTTACTGAAGGACCAAAATAACCTAAAATTACGTACCTATGTATTTACTTCCCCGGATGGGTAAACACAGGAGTGTAGTACTCTCCCACGGTTTACCAGTTATGTTTTACGCCCCACTATGGAATAAGGACTGAGCTTATTGGCATAAAAACCTACATCACAGCCTAAAACGTGTTTATTTTACGAACGAAACGACGAACGAAATACACTTTATGAACGTTGTATCAAAAATTGACCGCCTCTTAGAAATTGATTGAAGTTTCATCGTGAATAGAATTCGTGTTACTAAGATTTAAAATACTAAAGACGAATTCATGAACTCAGTTATACAAGATTATACGAGTATGTGTTAATCATTCTTACATATTTCATTTTTCCCTACTTTACGCAATCAGCATTCACTTCAAAACAAGACTTCCAACTACAACCGGATCTCAGAAAATGTGATGGGGACGTTAGAAGTCTCCGAAACCGGCGTGCATGTATGAATAGAGTGATGAATGTGGACGAAGCACGACAGATGTGTAAGATTATTTCCTTTTGCTTCGTTCGTCAATTGGAACAAATTATATTTTAAATTGAGTCTGATTGCAGACACATATTAAAAGGAGCGCATTTCTGTTCTAATAGGAAGTTTGTTCTCGCTTATCCGTGATTAAAATTAAAATTAAAATTTATAGAAAAATATTTCATATATTAAGCAACATTGTTAGGTAATAGATAGTCAATCGGAACGTATATAACCATTTCTACTTTATATTTGAAGAAGACTCAAAAAGGTTGTTTGGGAATTACTGACGGAAACCAATTTGTAACGTTTATTTACACGCACGTTTGTGCGGGGTCCTTTGACCAGCCTAATTTAATTTATACCAAGTTCCCAGTACTTCGGGATGAATAATTGAATAAAATTCTTCTCAATTTGCATAATTGCTACACCGATAAGCACGCTGAATAAGTTAAATATGAAAAATTGCATTGAGCAGTAAAATAATATTCAAACACATTTGTAATTTAAAATGCACTTAATAAATACGGAACCTGTGTCATAGTTGAATCAATAGGATTCACTTATTCAACATTGATTCCCTAAAACACTTTTTGTATCTGAAAATGAAACTATTACCGCCTCGGAAAATACCGCACTATGAAGAAGAACCGGCTAAATAAACTCCGTAGGTGTGCTTGTGCATCATTTAAAATAAGCATATATGTATGTGACAATATGAACTAATTTATTGTGAAGCCGGAGTTAAATAGCATCCAAGCATGTTTATCACTTATCGTAAATAACTAATCATTCAATTTGTAATAGGTTTTTTTTTACGAAGATTTACTTTAATAATGGATTTAAATTATTAAAGTATCTGGGAGGGATGAGTATCTTTTTATCTGAGAGATTAATAACGTCTTTTGGTATTGTGTTGTGGAGGCGAATACAGTTCCTCATAAAAGTGCGAGACACCTTACTTAAGCGAAAGCGGTATAGCTAATTTATCCTTATTTCTTACCTTTATAATTACCTCTACAAATTGAAGTGATACGTCTTTATATTAGGCACGTTATATAAGCTAATAAAGTTTTACTAACTCCATGTATACTATTATTATTTGCCACATAAAGACTTTAACTTTAACAGCTTCATATACAATCAAAGGATGACGCATTTATATTTAAAAATCTGCTCCATAATTATTTCCAAACTTTTCTATAATTTCGAACTTTCTACTCTTTTCTTTTATTAGGAAGTTCATTAGGTATCAAATGCCATTCGCAGAGAATTAATGACCAATTTTTCCTGCTTGGAAACCTCCATTATGAAAGCGAAAAACTTATTTTATTTCAAGAAATTTGACGGACATTTCTGATTTCTTTTGATGCTGAAGTTCACCATGAACTAGATGATCTTGATAGATAGCACAAGTGACATTACTAACAAAATAGTAAATTTAGAAACACTTAAAATTTGTTACATTATTTTGTACATAAATTATTCGTGAACATTATTTTAGGTTCATCTGTAGTGGGTAATGTAACTCGCAGAAACAATTGTTAGGTAGACGGTACGATTATAACATTGTTCCCATCATAATCATGAGATTCATCATATACACGATATGTACTGACTTACTGTTCCCTTCACCCATTCGTCTTACGTCTTTCTCCAAGTCAATATATCCCGGTTTAATGACGTGGAAGTGAGTTATATGGAATCCGAGGTCGCCTTTTTCTTATAATTTATTAGCGGACTGATTTGAACAAATCACTTCCAGCTTACTGCTGCTCTTATTTTGTTT
>DWDW01002570.1:0-10098 GCA_018245635.1 Mimoniades versicolor eupheme
ACGTGGGAATGTTCTACATTCCTCTGCCTACCTCTTCGGGGAATACAGGCGTGAAGTTACAAATAATTAAGGTCTAGATGTACCTACTCTAAGTGTACCTACCTTTGAATTAGCTTTGGATATTGGACACACTTCCATTGTCTCGTTGGTGGAGTTGTTGTAAGCCCGACTTCAGATCAAACGGTTCTGGGTTCGATTCCCGGGTTAGTAAGTTTTTCTAGCTTGAATTACTAGCAAAAGCTCTAGTAGAAGTCTGGATTTTTGCTCAGTGTATGGCAACAAACTTACTCTATTTAATGGTGGAACGTATAACATCACTATACATTTTGGGTAAATAGTATATTACGAGTACTTACCGGTATCAACAAATCGAGCGAAGTCATTAACATACTTATTAATGAACATATTATTGAATAGTGTTGAAATTTATATACGATGAGTGGGCGTAATTTTGTTGAAAACTTAATACTATTTAAGTACATGTACTCATATAGAGTTAAAAAGCATGACTGTATTTTGGAAGGGCGACTCGAAGTAGAAGTTTTACTACTACTACAAGAATTTAATTTTTTCACATGGGCGTTTGGTATGAAATGTTTGTTTTAATACTGTGATTTTGAAAGAGGACCTACGCTGAGTATCTAACTACTCCTAGGCTACTACGATATTTATGATGGTCGTAAATTTGACATAGAATTTGAAATAGACAATTCTATCGTGTTTATAAGCTATAGCGGCTGTTCCATGTACGTGTATGTTAAGATGGTTAAATAATGAATCGGACTATGACATGTGACTCAATAGCTTACGTAATAAGCATGATCACACCAGCGTGTGACTTCGTCGGGTGATCGCGTCACCCGAACACACAGTATCCAACCGTTTTGGTTAAACAGAGTTCGGTATCATTCGATTTTAGATTTGCGCTTGAGAGCGAATTGGGAGTTGGGTGTTTGCCAAATTTCCGTGACAGATACGCGCTACGCCGGTAGTAAAGCTCACTCGCTCTGCGGCGGTAAAAATTTATATACGGTTACGAGGCCATTGAAATGCAAACGTAGTATAAAATTAGGGAAATAGTATGGACGTTTTGTTACGTCCAATTTTGGGTCACATTTCACAAGAGCAGCTCTATTTGCTTGTATTAAATGGCGATACTTTCCACATATAATATATATTGAAGTATAATAATGAGGGTATGTTGGCGGACATTCTGTTTAAGTGTTGTGACGGAAAAACACGCTCAGTTACGGGCAAGCGGTCCTACGTCTTATATATTCCATTTAAGCGAACGACTGTCAGTACCCGCTGAGCGTGACGAAGCGCCAGCTCCGGCCGTCACGGCGCGGTGCCGGTCTGCGGAGCGCGCATCACGACCCATTTGCGACGATCCGTCACAACTGAGAGCTAACATTGAAATTATTATTTCAATATAAGCAAAATCTTATGATATTTTACATACAATCGAAAATAGAAAAAACGCACGTAATATTACGTCTGTAATAATTGAAGAGGTAGCCAAATGAGTGCAGTACACTCTTACGTTTCACCAGTTGCGTTTATGCCACTTTGGAATCGTTGATGAGTCTACTGCCGTACACCGGGCGCATATGTAGACTCCGAGCCACTACTGGAACATCTAGATTAGAAAAATTCAGTAGGGTCCATATACCACTACTGAAAACTCTATGTTAGAAAACCCAATAGTGCCTGACCCGGGGTGGGGACAACGGACCCCTCGGTCGGCAGTCGCGTTTGCAATCAACACGAGTTAGCGGTCAAGAGAAATATAATTTACTGACACCACTACGTTGTCTCTCATACTCCATTAGTTAAAGTATATGGGAATTATAATTACTGTAGCGCAGTTAACGTTACTATTAACTCTTAGCGTAGTTAATTTCTCCACCTGACTGGTGCATTTCACCATACCATTTTAAATATCTCGTAGTACGTTATTTAAGAATATTGTTGCAGTAAAAAATTTGTTTGTTTTTTTTTTGTTTTCTTTGGTAATTTTTTTTTTTTTTTTTTTTTTTTTTCGTCAGGAACCTCGTCTAACAACTATCTTGTAAAAACAACATCATTTTCACAAGGTATTTATAATTGATAACCTTACCTCTTTCCTACAAGTTACATAAAACGTCACGTAACAGTATTCAGGAATAAGATCTTCGTGACCGAGTGTATTTTGTATAAACGAGTGTCAGAGGTCGTAAAGTGTGGCGGAGCGCCGTCCTTACCGTTACCGCGCGGGGAAAGATGAACCGGCCATCGTGGTACATGTCGCCATGCATTACAACTTTCAGCTGCGCCACAATGTTTTCATAAAAGCTCAAGCAAAATCATATAACTTTTGGATTTTTTCTGGGAATTATTAATTTTATTCATGTCATGTTTTTGTTCTATACGAGGACGCACTAAAATTGTCCTCTATATGTTTTTCGATATTAACAAAGCAGTCGCGACAGCAACCACTGGACAACGAGGCAGTCACATAATAATAAAATGTAGAAACAAGTCATGAAAGGGATTTGTGTGTATTATTTATTTTCTATTTTCGCAAATATAATTTTTTCTATCTATTAAACATCTTACAAAATATTTCTATACAATGTACCTATGTATCTTACATGTAATGCTTATAACGTATTACCACTACCGTAAACCTCGAAGAGGTAGGCAGAGGAGTGTAGTACACTCCTACGTTTCACCAGGTATACTCGTATATACGTCCAACTTCTTGCCAAAATGTTCACAACATGTTATGTCAATAATTGTCTGCGCTAAGGATTTCTAATTAATATAGGAATATCTGTATATACCTACGTGGGTATTGAACTACTGCAGTAAAGTATGTACTTACCTCGCATTCGCATATATTAAGTAAACGCTTCTTCCCGTTGGCTTGAGCTGTAATCCACGTTTAAGCATAAAATATATAAAAATGATAGGTTTATTAATAAGCCTCCCACTCTGGGGGTCTTGGATTCAAATCCTGGCGCGCGTCACTTTACAGAAAATGTGAGTTGCAGATTAAATACCATTCGATATAACAGATAAACAAATATGTACATTGTGAGGAAACCTACACACCTCCGAGTTCTTCATAAAGTTTTTCAGGCCGGTAAACTCTACCAATCCGCACTTGGTTTTCATGGTGGACGGTCTACATGGAATGCATTAACGTTTCTTATTCTATAAAGAGACCAACAATGGAAAGAGAAAAGAGTTGATAGTGATGATGCGTTGATGCGAAATGATTGAGCTAGCGTTGTCTAGTCGGAACGTCGAGAAGCGGTGTGCTCATGACGAGCGATTCACCACGATCAATCAGTGTTGTGGGCGTACCTCGACGCTATATCACTTAGCCAACTCTTTTAAACATGTTCCAAACATTGTAATTGCAATTAATTTCACAGAATAAGAAATCGCTAAAGATAACAACCTTTCGACTTTATGATTATTTTTATATTTTCACTCCAAGTCTTTTAGGGTGTGGGTAGGTACATAACACCGAGTGTCATTAACCTCTATCGTTACAAACTGGTCGCGTGTCCCCTGTATTCATCACTCTCTTCATACACGCACGCAGGTCTCGGGGATATCTGGCACCTCCATCCGTCAGCGTCTGACCAATTTGGTCAAGATAGTTAAAGTCATGGTGTGCCTCTGCATCTACATCAACATTAACTTATATCTATTTTGTCATTATTTTATAATACATTGATATTTGTATGTAAAAAATGCTGCTTTAATCTTTTTTAGCAGTTGTATATGCCTATGGACATCTGTTGCCAACCAAGAAACAAACATTAGCAATAGTACCTACTTTCTCTAATAAAGCCAGTTATTTCAGTTAGTTGTTAATAAAACTTCAATTTGGAATACAATAATTTGTAATAGAATTCCGATATTAGGACTCTTAGTATAGTTCAGTCTAGTCAGTTTGAGGCTAATTAGAAGCTGTCCAATTCGAAGTAGTTCACGAATTGTTACGCCAATCGAATGAGACAGTCGCTTTTAGTATACGCGTGGAAAAAAACAAATTACACGCTTCAGACCGAAATATATTATACAATATACATATTTCTACGAACTTATCTCATATGTAATACTCATATTTCTTGTACATATAATATACTCATGTTTAATATAATTAGAATAGCTGTAATGTTTACGTACAATAACGTGATCTTTAAACGAATATTTGAATATTCTTAAATGTAACGATTACATAACAAAGAGATATGAATAATTAAATTAAATATGATCGATGTATAATGATATTCCGTTAATACAATTTCAAATTCGACCAACTGACAGAAAGTATCACAGCTGGGAAACTTCACAAACCACTCATTATTGTTTATGTGCGAGTACCCAGAGGCGTTGTTCGGCGAACTCCCAATAATGGTTGTTTTTATTCAATTTCCTCGTCTCACCCGATTTCGGGGGAAGTTTTGGTTGCAAATTTTGATTGATAGCTCGTACGGGACCGTCAATTTACGTCCAAGAGTTTTCACTTAATGGTTACTGGTAAACTGGGGACTTAGGTACTTTATACCGCAAGAGACATAATTATATTTAACATCACCTGGTACATCATGTACCATTGTATATAATTTATGTAGTTAGTAAAGTAGTGATAGTCTAATGGTTAAAAATTCAACTATACATTCCAGGAGTTCTGGGTTCGAATCACCGCGTGCGTTACACTAAAAATGTAACGTTGAGCGAAATATCATGAGGAAACCTACGAGTACGTTAGAATTCTCCACAATGTTCTATGAGATACTTGGACTCTATCAACCGCTCTTGGCCAGCGTGGCAGATTGTGGCTTACTCATTCTAAGAGTAGAACCGCAACAAACAATGGAACGATAAAATGTTTAACGATGATTTGGTAATATTCTCAATTATAGTAGTAATATACTTCGTACTGAACGAACATAACGAATACTAAACTATTGTTACTCCATATACAAAATGCTACAGCACGAGACGGGGTACGTCTCGTTTTTCACGTATTATTCTGCATGAATAACGTGTACATTCATCAACATGAGCCCGAAGACGCTCGTTCGTGTCACGACATGTGAAGGGAACCTGATTTCATCCCGGCCGCTACCATTACAGCACGTTGTTGATTAATGAAAAGACTATACGGAAATAAACGTTTGCGACGACAGGAAAATGTAATATAATATATAATGATAACACCACGTTACGTGGTATTATTTGTTATAACACCCTTGTGCACCCCCCAATTCCATGCTTTCAGGGTTCCGTTTCGATTAAACATTTAGAAATACTTACGCGTCTATTGGGGTATAACTTTGACGTGTCTTTATAACTGTACTGTGGAATAATTTATTTTTGTGCGTGTTTCCCTAATATTGGCAATAGGTTCACCCCTCACACTATGGTGCGATGTATAATGTTACTCGTGAATTGTGGATGGATTGCATTTCTCAACTTAATCCTTTGGGAAAATTCAAGCGTTATTACGGAATGGCTTAGTGAATGTATGAAATTCTGCATGTGCTAAATTTTTTTATCGTAACCAGCGCATGCCTCAACAACAATAGAAAGCGGTCCCCATGTTAACTCATGTAATAATGAGGAATGGAACTTCGTTTTGGCGCATTGCAGGCGTGTCTATGGATCTCATTAAATGTGACTCAAATAATTCAGGTTTAGAAGTACTAGTTTCATTTTTGTTTTAACTACATAACAGATGTACCTACTTGGATTTTGTAATAATTTAAACCAAAAAAAAAATATTTCATTCCTAGAATTTGAAATATATGTGATATATGAAATTTAAAATTAAAAGTGCACTTTAAAATGAAATTGAAATGAAAACTCGAAACACTAATACATAAGTTATTGAGCAAAGCAAAAGTTGTCTTCTACGAAATTCAACGATTAAATGTTGATGTATGAGAAAAGTTTTTATAAGCTGTAAAAGTGTAGCGTGAGCGCTGATGAAAAATATCGTTTTATTTTTTATCACGGATAAAAACTGTACTTAATTAATGATCAGTCTACATCAGGCTATGTGCTGTAGTGTGATCAGATCTGTCAAAATGTTGCTGATCCCTTAAGATATGAGTATGTTATGGCCATTTGAGTTGCGCTGCAGCCCGCAGTTCGGTCCCATTACTGTACAGTGAACTGTCGTCCTATTCGATAGTTCTAGAATATTTGTTGCTCTAAAACGTATTGATGATGATGAGGATGATGACAAGGGTGACGGTGATGTCATGGTGATGGTGATAATAGTGAAGATAAACTCAGCTCAGTCCAATAATTGTAATTATTATATTACATTGCAACTCTTGATGGCAAACCTTGATTATACGAGTACATAGACTCTACTTTTTAAACTCTTTTTATAGTTCCTATGTTGTTATAAAAGGCTTCTCAGAATGAAAGGGTTACGGTAATAGTCCTGTCACGCTGGCCAAGTGCGGGTTGGCAGACTTCACACGCCTTAGACAACAATATTTTTCTTGATAACTGTGTGGTGTGCAGGTTTCCGTACCTTTATTCTTACTTTCGACTTGAAGCCGGGCTCCTGAAGTGAGAGGTAGAACTTCAAACCACCAAGCTATCACTGCTCTACAGTTTCGAAATATAACCATTGTCATGATTCTACGTTTTATGGTTATACTGTGTCCACTATTCACGCTACTTACATACGTATGTACAGACATATATCGGAGGAACTGACACTATTGTTCTCTTAAGCCCTTGAAGGCTTGGTGTTCCCGACAATGCTATGGTCCATTGGGCAAAGTGCTCTCTGAGAAAATGACAGACTCGACATCTGAGATTTAAGAGGTCGATAACGTATGCCTACGCGGCCTGAACTAGATGACACTTTAGTTAAGTTTTACATAAAGTTTTATGTATTGACCTAACTAGTTAAGTTACGCATTTATGTATTTCTAGTGAGAGTAACGTTATAACCGCCGAAATTTCGTAATATAATTGCTAACAGAAGTTAAGATTATACTGTAAGAGTGTAATATTTATATGTATGTGTGTGACAAGCGAAGGTTGACGGGAATAGTTTTAGGCATTATATACACTTTACATTAAGTTATTAGCCAATAATAAATGAGAAGAAGCAATGCAGTATAACACAAATCTTGACACGTACATATATGTACATATGTAGTAAGTACATAACATTATGGAACGAATAACAAAAATGTGCATGCCATAACTACGTTGACGAATTTTTCTCACTTAACTCAGACGCACGAGTATGTACGTGCTTTGACGCAAAATTACTTGACGCGACTTGAAAGCTTCAGCCATCGTTTCGCTTACCCTAGCTGCAGACATTAACCATCGATTTAAAGGCGCAAAGGAGGTGGCGGGGTAGGTAGCTAATTTACTCGTGCTCATTAATGTGCAAATGCTCTCTCGAGCGGAAATTGATGGCCTCGTACGAGCTATCAATCAGGATTTGCAAACAAAACTTCGCCTGACTCGGGTGAGACGAGTGAATTGGAAAAAAATTAACGCAATATCGTTAATAATATGTACATTGTGCCTGAAGTTTGCCGATTCGTTGTCTCCTATAAAGGAGGCTCTCCTTTGTGTTTTTCTGAAGAATCTCATGTGACAGGGCGTCGGGAAAACCTTAGATGCAAGCTCATTTTACATTCAAACTACGTTTCGGTATTCGTATATTTATAAACTTAATTTATAAACTTAAAGTTATAATATACATAACGTTTATTATGATTCCGCTTTTGGAAACGGGTCGCCTCTCAGAATAAGAATGATTAAAGTCATGCTAGGTCTTATAAGGCAAGCAGAGATTGATTTGACGTGCTAATCTGGTCTTATATTTAATTATTTTGTAAGGTTCAAATATCTTACAGGATAATAATTTTCATGAAATACAATTATAAAATAAAATATAAATGAATGCATCATCATATCAACTTGTCATTCATCGGCTTGCTCCCTTGAAACGAGTAATACTAAATTGTAATCATACTTCGATTATCTAGCGGTCTATTGACGGACTATTAATATATTTTCTTAATTTTTCGTTAAAGATAGATACTGAAAGAAGAAAGACGATAAAAGTTTATTTGGTGTATGATACTCTAGCATCAATTATATGTTAGGGTTTATACCAGATATTATACACTTATGTAATACTTAGTTCTTGTACTTAAGTAATTTAAAAAACTTTTTGTTTTATTCGAATGGTATTAATATCACTTTCATCTCAATAACGGTAATAATTAATGAGACACGCCGTCGAAAAGTACGATATCGTGTAAAGAACATAAATGGCATCCACAATATAATTTCGGGAGGGCCTCGGTTTATTTCCATACATTATTCACATTTTGTAAGAGGAACGGAGAAGGAATAAAATAAATGCTTCCGCTTTGCGTGCGTGTGATGTATGTACGCGAATTTTTTTTGCCATAGATGAGTCATGTTAGCGACTCTCTCGACTTTATCATTCATCTTGTATGATACACTCAATCAGATATGCACACTCAACATGTTTTTAAAATTGGACCGTATCTTTTTTTTTAGCGCTAAGTATTAAGAAATTGGAGACATTCCTTTTTCAGTAACTTTTTTTTCAGTAATTTATTCGTTCGTTCATTTATACGAGCACATTCGTTCATTCATTGACTTCAAAAAGTTCAGTTTGAAAATTTCAATTTTATACGGATTTAAGTACCTATAATTTATTCACGAGTACCAATGGATAGGTATCTACTTGGGAATAGGGCAACTAACGTGTATTAACAGGTCTGCGGTATACATGAATGTGTATATGCGGTATATAAGTCCTATTGCCAATTGTCAGTACCTAATAGTCTTATAATATTACTCCTGACTGTACGAAATAACACAAATTCTATTTTATAGTCCTGTTCGAGGTCGACAGCATGTGCATGGTCAGCGACGGTCCTTTGAGAGCTTTGTTTTTGGCCAATTTTACAATGTTTTTCTTTTCATTACGCGTTTAAATTTAACACTAAACCTAATGAAAATTACATTGCTATGTAAATTCTATCTCTAACACTATTAAACATACACCCATAATCATCGAGGTCGTAAAACGGTTTTAAAATGGTATAAGCCTCAGTATATTGCTCTATAAAAAGCTCGGTCACATAAAATTTTGCTGTAATATATCACCAATTTCCGATATAGCGCTAACGTTGTAATAACCTTACCCAGTCATAATTTTGTGATACTAGCAATTCAGGAGAAGAAATATATTGTCTTTACTATAAGATAGTTTTTTAACATTTGACTGACCCCTTAGCCGAGTGGTTGTAAGCGTGACTGACGATCGACAGGTCCTGGGTTTAATGTAAAGTTGCACATGATCTGCAAGTGACCGATACAAGAAAGCTGTGCAATGTAGTAAACAATCCACAGTGGTCCAGCATGGCGCAGAATGCGCCTTCTCATTATACATACATATATAAGCATCTCCAACCAGACCACAGTGCGCAAGCGACGAGGACCTTCCGTGACCTTTTCGAATTTCACTTCACTCTGACAAGATATTTAAATTCGATTTTACCCAAGTGTAAGTCACTCGTTACTCGTCAGACGGAGATCTGATGAACATAAACTGTGGCGATGAAATTTTGAAATATACATACATACCAATAAAATGAAAGTGTTCGGAGAGACGTCGCAAACGTTCGTATTTGGTCTTGGGGTAGAACGTAACCTACTATCGTGTATACTGAATTATCGTCGTAAGTCCAATATAAAATCCACTTACAGCCTATTTTTCTACGTTGAAATTATGTTTGATATACCACTGATACTGAGTTGTTTGTAGTAAGCGTTATCCACTTATTAAATAATAATAATTTCAATCTTTTTTTCATATATTTTACCCATAAATGTTAAAAAATTTCGTCAATTTTTAATTAATCTTGCATAACAATACTGCAATTATGTTTTTGTCAGTTTTGTAATTTTAATCACTTAAATGAATACGAGCAAATTAATACAATGAAATGCCTACTTTAATGATTAACATATAATTATTTGTTTAAGGCTTGGCACCGACTTCAAGCC
>DWDW01002571.1:0-10097 GCA_018245635.1 Mimoniades versicolor eupheme
AGTGCGACTGCCGATCGGGAGGTCCCTGGTTCGATTCCCGGGTCGAACACTACAAAATTTTCTAATTTAGATTTTCTAGCAGTGATTCGGAGTCTGGAGATGTGCCCGATGCATGGCAATAGGCTCACCCCTTGTTCCATAGTGGGATGTAAACGTAACCGGCGAAACGTGGGAGTGTTCTGCATTCCTCTGCCTACCTCTTCGGGGAATACAGGCGTGAAGTTACGTATGCCTTGTAGTATATTATATAAGCACTATAAGTGTAGTGGCGATAGGTGGAACCGTAATCTCCCAGTGCGTCTGCATGACGTAAGCGACGTGACGGTCGCAACGCACGCTGATTAGATTCACTACATTACCAACAAAGTAACACAAAACCGAAGAATCGCAGCGTCGAGATTCAAACGTTGTATTTCAATCATGGCTTGAAAATATTTCAGCAACCTCGACTCAAGAGGTTTTGGAATAATAGGTATGTACTGCACATATTAAAATGTGCCTGTACTTTTATAAATTATCAAAAGAGAGTATAAGGAAATGTGTATGAAGTTTTTAAGGGGGTGACACAGTCACTGTGTGACAAAATCCCTGTCAATTAATGAAGAATAAAAAATACCTATATACAGTAAATACAACATTTCTCTCAAAGGGCATTTTATATATAGATTGTAGGGTTAATACTTCTCATTTTGAGAGGAGAACAGCTTCCAACAGTAGAACGATAAAAGGGCTTGACAATGACAGTAATGACAATGATGTTGATCACATTAATGATCAACATTATGATTATGATACTAATACTTCAAATACTATATACTAATTCAAATACTTTACTAAATGATATGAACAGTCAGTAAGCGTGAATTCCTTGCTTTCTGGCCGTGACTTTGTTTTAATCATTCGCCGACAATAATGTTTTGCAGTTGATCGTGTGCGACGAGTGATCCCGCGGCTCAGTTGCAGTGGCGCGCTACAAGCGGACGCGCAAACGAAGTAACGACCTCAGACAACCTGATTTAGAGCACCGCGGGTCAACGCTCCCGCCTTGCTTACATACTCCCTACAATACATGCGAATAACACCTTATTTCGCAATACAGTTGCAATTGTAAAAGTTTTTTTTTTATGTACGAAAAACACGCTAATTTTATTTAACACTCCGCTTACTCGCTACTTTGTTCGCGTTCTTCATAATCATCGATCTTTTTATGATTCAGACTCTAAATAGTCAAAAGTCCAATTGATATGATAATGTGAAATAGACTATTTTGTAGATTTTAAACGCCTCTACCGCAACGTTATTTAGAGCAAAAAGTATGGAGATTCTTCGTGACATAATATGTATGTTTATTTATACAAATCCATATTGAATGAAATAACTTAAATTAATACCAAATATTAGTCGTCTGGACTATTTTCATACAAATTATACTTATCGCCCATGAATAAAACAAGAACAGTATGAAATTTACTTTATTAATAATTTTCAATACGGACATAAAAATTACATAACTTTGAAGTGTTGGTTCATTTGACTGTCATACCAAAAGAGCTGTAAGAAGACTAAGGTGTGCAAAACAACCTGAGATATTACGTAAGAATGTTCTCTATTACACGTTTCAGTTGCAATTTGTGTAATAATGATCTTTTATCGCGTAGCGTCGACTCATTTTTAAGGAAACCAGTTTTAGGTTATATTTCCCTGCAAGGTCTTTTATAACGTAATTTACGTAAGGCACTATAGAATACAATATAGAATAAAAGCCGTGTAGTAATTACTATAACTATAATTTCTGTAACAACAATAAATTGCATGAAGTGCTTAGACAGAGGATAGACAGACTTAAGGCAAAGCTGTTTCGTCTAAAACTCATCTTCCCTTCCCATCAGTTAAAGAAAAGGCCATTAAAGTGTTTACATATAAACACTTTATAACAACTCTATGGGAATTAAAACGCCTTTAAGGGTTCTTAATAACAAGGTAGGTTAGTGAGTCAGTCTACCTCGATGAATGTATTTGCCCTTAAATTGTTTAGTTTCTTTTAACAGTGGGTTGATCTCTGTCCAGTGACCAAGATCTGTTAAACTGAGGAGATATCGGTAAGCATTCATTTTATATACAACTAAATATAAAAAGCGGTAGAATGTAATTTCACGCCATTAATCTCCGAATAGGTAGGCAGAACAATGTAGTACACCCCACGTTTAACTAGTTACGTTTACGTTCCAATATGCAATAGGCAGTGAGAATATTGCCGTACACCGGGAACGCTGCTACAAAATTTTTGTAATTTATATTTTCTAGTAGTGGCTCGGATTCTGGATAAATGTCCACCTCACGCCAGATCCCTCATGGGATAACCATAGAGAAACCCGTACCAAATATAAGTATTGCCCAGTGCCAAATATACTCGTAAGTCTACTGCAAAAGACAAATAATTAGAAATTAACATTTGCACATTATTTCATTATAAAAATGGAACCGTACTCTAGTTGGTAACATATACAATTTGCAGTTTACTGAAACCGGTAGTTCTGGTTAAATAGGTGTGGTATGATTGGTAAACTGTGACGCAAGGCGTTCCGAACTATAAAGATTTATATACGCGTACTTTTATTAATTAAAAGTATGTACCTTCTTACGATTAAATTAAGAAGTTTAAATTTCGAAATAAAAGGCACATTGTATTAATTATCGTGTTAACGATTACATAAACAGTTACCGGCGTTGATAAAAACTGAAAATACATATCTTATGAGTAGCTATGAATGTTATAAATGGCTTTTATATAAAAAACAGTGGGACGTTGAATTGTCGATCAGTGCACATTTATCGTGGCCATTATTTAATATACGATCAATATACATTGTGTATTATGACAAGTTATATTGAAATTGATGACTCTATCCGAGATAGACGGGTCACATTTTATCTTCAACGACACATTATATTCGATTTAATTAGCATGAATGTTTCCATTAGGCCATATATTTTACCTACACGTTTGACGTACTAAGGTATATTTCAGTCGTGCTGAATGCGTGTAGAGTCTTGTCTATCGCTTACTTATTAACAGAATTTCTAACATCATGCACGTAAATTAATAATGCGTTTTAAATATGTATATGTAGGTATGTAGGGGTTTTTGTGTATATGCCAGTAAAATTTCAATTAAATTGTGCAGATGCAACATTATACGTCATAATATATCCTTTTAAATGTCATTTGAGCAGTAATTATTGCAACTAGGAACATTGCGTCATAAAGTTTATCAATTTAATTATTCTACCTTTATGAACAATAAATTAAGCACTTAATTAATTCGAAATGTTTTAATTATGAATATCGTTTTGCGACCTGTAGGTACGAGGACATAAGTGCGATAGTTGTTATGAAAATTCACATGTTAGTATTACAAGGAACGAATAAACGTTGGTAATTAAGCCGTATGCCAGCAATTCCAGTAGCAATTGTATAATATAAGGATACAGATGCATTCCTCGCTCTTTGCTTTGTATGCATTGGTACGTATGCATATACAGATACTTACTAGTTACATAGGTAAATAACTAACAATGACGGCACATTCATCAGAAACCAGTCTCTGAACATTGTATAAGGAAGTATGTAAGTTATTATTGTCTTATATAGAAACCACTCAGTATAAGTAACGTACGCATGCTTTCATTTACATAGAGTTAGTAAAATTTGTGTTGTAAATAATTTTTTTTTACTGATGACTTGATAAATCTAAAGTAAGATGCTTACATTGCACAACTTTAATATCGTATTTTTGTTTTCACTATAGGCATTTAATTATTTTGATAACGTTATTGTAATAGTTATATTAGTCGTACCATAAAAGCGGAAAATTCTTAGAGGTCGATAGCAAACTAAGCTCATAACAACGATACTTATAAGATAAATGGGCAAATTTTCAATGAACTTGTATCATTCACACTATTAATCAAAATCAAATTTATAACCAAAAGATATTGCGTAATCAAACTTAACTTTCAGCTTCTAAACCTACGTAATACCTACGACACTAATTTGAATACAAACCATTCATTTCATAAGTATTCTAATGGCTGGCCTAGCAAATACATAAAGACAACCGCCACGATTTATCGATGAGCAACTTTTTCTTGTTGCCAATTTCATCACATTAATCTACTGTAACTTCTGTTACCTACATGAAAAAATTCCGATATAATTCACTATGGCTTTTACGTTATTACTATTATATAATAATACTGGATACCTCACAGGATAGGCAGGGTGCACAGAGTGCCAAATATTGTTATCCTTACATACATAGGTACCTGATAGTTTATGCGTATTATATTAGCATTCAAACTTTTTATTACTCAGCGATGAAAATATGTGTGTGAGTGCGACTACGAAATCATCAAGCATTTACATTACTGAGATATGTTAAAGTGTAGATCATTGTCTCGGCCATAAAGCGTTTCTCAGTAGCGGATGAGAACGAGTTTGCATGCGGTCGGAGATGGTGCGGCGGCGCGCTGGCGGGGCCCGCGTGTAATGTGCTCGGAATGGCCAATGAAGGCACTGTATGCAGACACATTTAATGCACCGCATGATTCACCGGGTGCATCCCTTTACATATGAAAGTTTTTGAAAAAAGTCAGCCTGTCAAGTTCTAATATTTTTATTGCTGTAGCTGTAAAAAATGATGAACTCATAAATCGTTATTATTGTGTTTGACTACCGTTAGTTTCTTTACACGGAAATTAATTATTTTTATGTACCAAGAGCAATTATGGCTGAGTGGTTAAAATTTTCGCAATATATTTCGGGATTTAACTGTATAATTTCTAGGGTGTATCTTACAAATGCATAATGTATGTTAACATTAAATGTCAAAGAATTTTTTTATGTGAACTTACACGTCATGACGTTTTCTAAGGCATTTAAGAACTGCTATTCACACTTGGCCAGACTAGCGGCTTAGCTTTAAAAGGTTAAGAGGGGCTCCCTTTGGAGAGGAGATCCGTGACCCATGAGGTTACCACGATTTAAGTGTTGTTGTTGATGAGACAACAACTTTAGTTACTTTACACATACGGTAGAAAATTACTAGGATACCTAATGTAATTTTGTAACTTTACTGTAATAAAAATCTGTAGAAATATAAAGCCGTTACTGAAACAATTTTAAGCTACGCTTGCAAACTAAACAGTTTAAGCCAACTAGGAGTATATCCGAGCGAGCGCCCGCAGACATTTGCATCCCAGTGCCAGTTATAATTAAACAGAGGCAAACGCCAAATCCCAGACTGTAATTATACAAAGTTTGCACAGGATGTTCATCCACGCAACCTAGAAAAACGTCACAAGTCCCACAGAAATTGGATCGCCAACCAAACTGTTCTTTATTCCATAGGCATAGAGCTGACATTTTAATTAAGCGAAACCGTTGTAATAGTAAATTTCGAGCGAGGATTTCCCTCTCAAGCTACGTCCTGAAATACATACGTTAGGCACAAATAAACAACTGCAGCCACTGCCGCCCACTGCAGGCCGAGAATAATTAATTTTGCTTTCTGATGTTTTAATTAAACAAGACCCTCTCTCTGGACGTAATTTCTTTTTGTTACAAAAATAACAACCAATTTATATCAAGTGCCGTGCTGTTGCTATTCAATTAACCTTTTAATTGCTATTGGAATGTTTTTAATTTATTTTTTGGATGAAAAGTATGTTGAACATTTTCTTGTATTTATTTGTAAGTAGGTATGTGAGCGAATAGAAATAAAAAACGCTAATATTTTCAGTCGATGCAATGAATGGCTGTGACACGGCCTGATAACAACACATTTTGATGTCATTAGCATAAAATGCAATAAGTATGTATTTTTATAGATACCGAGAATGAAAGATCGCTCAGGAAGGCCTTAGGTAGATAAGACTCCATTCAGCTATTACCGAAATATTTCTCAGAATGAAATCTCAGCTATTTAGGCGTGCCGTGTCCGGAAACAATCGGCTTGCGTAGCGTTATTTTTTGTCGTCAATGTTTACATTAACGCGGGCGTTGGCTATTTGAACTTGATGCTTTGGATTGACGCATCAAGTTTAAATTTAAAAATCGGTTTATATGACCAATATTTTAGGGATAACACTTTCTGATACAACTGTACCTATAATTACAGAACTACGTAGGTATTTAACTCAACGTTATAAGTTAAGAAAGCTAAAACGCATTATTCTGTTAATATATTAATGTGAAGTGATCGTGCGTTCTCGTCAGCGGAGGAGAGGGCCGTTTTATTTTTGAAAACGACACCATCATTCACCGATAACGTACTGGGAGCGTCAGAAAAAAAAACATGTTACGTTCAGTATTGTGTCGCGTACCATTTCGAAATTACTAAATATTCTTACGAAGACTTTGATGGATGTTTTAGAAGCGGTTATTGC
Source organism: Mimoniades versicolor eupheme (assembly GCA_018245635.1). Lineage (NCBI taxonomy): Eukaryota > Metazoa > Arthropoda > Insecta > Lepidoptera > Hesperiidae > Mimoniades > Mimoniades versicolor. The sequence goes on from DWDW01002571.1 coordinate 6,447, forward strand.
GTGTAAGTGCGCGGTAGTGAATAAATCCTGATTTATTATAGATTATAACCAGTATATAAAAATCACACCTACACAAAGATACACTAAAATGACAAGCGGCTGAATACTATTGGTATCAAGAAGTTTTATAACTGAACTAAATACTTACGGCTTAACGATTTTCTATTATGTTTACATATTTAATATACGATAGACTGCTGATCGGGTGATCCTGGGTTCGATTCCCGGGTCGGGCACTACTAAATTTTTCTAATTTAGATTTTCTAGTAGCGGCTCGGAGTCTAGATATGTGCCCCCGTGTATGGCAATAGATTCACCACCTATTCCGTAGTGGGACGTAAACGTAACTGGTGAAACGTGGCCGTGTTCTACATTCCTTTGCCTACCTCTTCGGGGATTATAGGCGTGATTATACGTTTTTTACATAATATACAACCATGTTCTAATTAGGTTAGTTATATTTGAAGTCTACTACGGTTTTGTGCACAAAGCGAATATTAAACTATGTAAAAGTTGTAAAGGAAGACTATGAAATATAATTTTTTATAACACGACACTATTTTCACGAACAATATGAATATTAATATCTAAAAATTGAAGAGATATTAAGTATAAATTTTAAGAATTAAAATCTCGATTATGCTGAGCTCCTAATTAATGTAGATTATAATATTTAAGCGTTAAAATGACCTTACAAACCAGTTTGGAACATAGACGCTAAAAATATTTGCATAAAATTAAATAAGAAAAACCACATAGAATGCTACAATGTTTATAGTTGAGCTATTATCGACTGTCGGTAACGTTTGTAATGCTCATTAAACAGATAACCAAATGTAAGTAAGTAAGTGCCTATTATTACAAACATTATCAACGTTTTTATGAAAGCTATTTCATTAATAAACATAGCGTATCTTTTTGTCGGACCATTGGAACTAACCTATCACAACCTAACTAAACAACTACAAACTGGAATGGTTTATACGCCGGTGCAGAAACCCGACCGTATATTAACGAAATTACACCCAACACGCCATTTTGTTGTAAAAGTGAATGAGTGCGAACTACAATCTACCTACATCTACGTTTTTTTTTTGATTAATTTTAGATATTTTTACTAACCCATTGTGTAAATTTATATCATAATAAAATGTCAAATGGTCAAGTAATGGAGCACTTTTGGTAATTTATTTAATTATAAGCATGCCTACGTACCTATATATTTGTCATTGAATTGTATTCCAACGTCAGAACCGTCAACTGACTTTCAGAGGAGTAACGAAAATGTTTTCATTTTGCGCTGTATGTTCGTGTATTTAAAGGCGAAATTCGATCGGAATGCAGCGAACGACTGTCGGTGTACTTACCTTGTATCGTGTGGACACATATATCGGTCGCACAATAAAAGAGCTTTTAAAACATCGCGCTATCTAAGCGGCCATTGAGGCGGTCGAGTTACGCGCGATGTTTTGAAAGCGCACAGAGCGTTACGATTACGTTTCCAACGAAGTGTCGACTTCGGGTTACGTTTTATACCGTCATATGAATCTTTGGCTCGGATGTTTGGTCCGAAACGGTCGTTCATTAGCATTTTATGACTGATACGACCGATAAAAGTGGAGTAAGACGCATTCAACGGGTCATACGATGTGATAGACGCACCGGCCCGTTGGCACTCACTACAGGAAGTCTGCACTCAGTTATTGGACCATAGCCGTTCGGATTGACGCATTCTCATTCACTCAATGGCTATTATTGTGCGTTTTAGACGTTTTATGCCGAACTTGTTCGCTTTAAGCGCTTGAGAGCTTATTTCCGATTCAACTATTGGGAATAATTCAAACATTATTAGCTGTAAGTCGTTTACGTTATACATATGTAGTTGTGCAATATTTCGCGAATGAATCGTTCATACAGTCTTTATTATGTTTTGACGTACTCATTTGTAACAGAGATACGTATGGTATGACTGTGGCTATAAACTTATTGATCTTGCAAATAAACATACGAACACAAATATTTTCGCCAGTTCACGACGAACTTTTAACCGTAATTACTTCTACGTGATGTTTAAGGAATGAATATTTACAAAGCGTTCGCATTTACCATAATTTCGCTCAATGTGTGAAGCGTTTATAATTAAATTTGTTTCATTTCTTGAATTGCCTTTTTGACAAAGAACTTTTAAGTCTTTCTCGGCTTAAAGAGTAATTTATTAACTTGTTCATAATATATGTACGTCAAGCACAACGTCTGGCGACAGTGCAAAATATGTGGAATCGTGCGAAATTGAATTTATTTAGATGTATACCCCTAAATACGAAATGAGAACTTTAATGTTTTTATGGCTCTCAATGTGAATCTTAATATCATCTGTCTCAATAATACTCAAATGTTGTCCATACTACAGTAAAGACTGAAGAAAGGTTGTCTGATGAATCTATTCGTGTGCCATCTGCCGTTCCATCCAATTGTCCACGCTGTGATCTCCTTCAACAGCTCACACCCTACACGATGTATATAAAATCAAACAGCCCAGGGGCGCGGAAGATCGTAAACTTTTTTGTAGAACGTCTCTCAACAAAATGCGAATCATAAAAGTAATTGGAGCCCATTCATATTAATAGACATTTACGAGGCCTGTATCATAAAACAGATATTGCAGAGATTGTCGTCGCTTAGGAAATAGCAATGTCTGTGAGCAATCGAATAGTAGGGCATTAATTCGTTTTGTGCTTGTTGAATAGTTTTATAGCTTACAAATCATAAAATTCGTGTGGATATATAGAAAAATATCTTTGGTATTTGCTATGGTTGTGGCACGCTCCGGAGCGCAGTCGTAAACTCGTAAAGCTCTGCATATCTACGAGTATGTACGAAAGTACGACACGGCATGACTGTTACATATACATATACATATATAGGTATATCGAAAAGCTAAGAGCGATCAGAGGGTAATGAAACAAAACTTCTTGGGCTATATTTATAGTACCTACCTAATATTAAAATACTAAGTAACTACGTCGAAAGTTTCGTCTTCAATGGATTTACAACCTTACTCAATGGATTTATAACCTTGTTTTTTATATTTGGTCTGATACAATTATGCATGTTGTACATCGATATATCTAGTAAATATAATCGATGTTTGATAGTTTTAATGTTAGCAGAATTTTCTCCTGGATGTGCAGTTGAGGTACCGACATGACCACAAATCGTAGCAGGTGTTCGGATCTTGGATCCGTTCGTTTGATAGCCTTTACGACTGACTGTAGACTCTCTCGGTCCTGAAAAGCAGCGATACGCCCATAACCAATTCAGTATAGGAAAAATAGTAATTAACGCTTTCGACACCTATTACTAATGTATATATAAGAAGTAATTATTATATACTAACAGGCATATTTCTATAGTACTAAAACAAATTGACTGCCTCGTTGGTTGTGTTGGTTGCAAGTGCGACTGCCGAACCGGAGGTCCTGGGTTCGATTCCCAGGTCGAGCACTACAAAATTTTCTAATTTAGATTTTCTAGGAGTCGCTCGGTGTCTGGATATGTGCCCGGTGCATGGCAATAGATTCACCACCTATTCCAGAGTGGGACGTAAACGTAACTGGTGAAACGTGCGAGTGTTCTACATTCCACTGCCTA
>DWDW01002572.1:0-10096 GCA_018245635.1 Mimoniades versicolor eupheme
GTAAGATAAATTTCATTTATGATACATAATATTTTTATTTATTTATTTAATATTGACTGCCTCAGTGGTCGTGTCGATTGCAAGCGCGACTGCCAATCGGGAGGTCCTGGGTTCAAAATCCACTGTTGGATTTTTCTAATTGAGATATTCTAGTAGCGGCTCTGACTTTGATTATGTGTTCGGTGTGTGGTAAAAAGCTCACCATCCACCCTTTAGTACGACGTGAACGTAACTAGTGAAACACAGGAGTGTACTACACTCCTCTGGCTATCGCTTCGGGGATTAGAGGTGTGATGCTATGTTATTTATATGTTAACTAGGTTATTTATATGTTAACTCTTGTTAACTATGTTACTTATATGTTAACTCTTGTTAACTATGTTATATATATGTTAACTCTTGTTAACTATGTTATTTATATTTTAACTCTTGTTAACTATGTTATTTATATGTTAACTCTTGTTAACTGTTATGCTATGTTAGCATTGTGAAGTTACTTTTTTTCTTTTTTTTTAAACTCATGTTAAAATGTTTTCATAGATTTGTGCATGTGTTATTTTAATATTTACGTATGTATACTGTAATGAGAACTCGCCTCCTCTCTTACGGGCTTGGCTTGTGCCATATGTTTGGACACGACAGTTTCAATTGGTTTTTCAGCAGCTTCTCTCACAGTTACTTTTCCTGGTGCAATTTTCTTCAACGTGGTCAACGCTTCCCCAGTCGCGGGCTCGGTATATGACTCTGAATCACTCTCTGTGGTAACATAACTGTATTATAATTTATTTGTATCATATTAAGTCCATCCAAATTGTTATAATTATGAGTGATTGCATACCTTCTTCAAAAGCAGAGTTGTCATCTGGTTTCTGTCCAGATTCTGTGTTATCATTTTTTATCTGCATAACAACATACTTATTAATTAAATAATATAATGAAATAAATAATAAAAGTATTCATATATTGGTTAATCTTACCATGAACTCGTCAGCTTTTTTAATTTCTATAACCATGTGGTCATCTTCTTCTTTAACTGAAAATAAAACTGTCAACTTTATTTGCTGTCCACAATCAATACAATATATTATAAATATGATCCGAAACTGTATATGCATAACTATATATACACAAAAGATATTTCTAAAAACTACTATTACGGGTCTTATTAACGCCCTAGATCCAAAAACAATGATTTATTCATTCTTTCTGCTCCTCGGTGCATTTATGCCGTGATCTCGGAAATGGGTAAATTGATGTGGATACACTTTTAACTGATATATTGTGGTTAGCTTCATTTAATATTCAACATAACATCACGACTGCAATCCTCGAAGAGGTAGGCAGAGGAGTGTAGTACACTCCCAAGATTCACCAGTCCATGGATTTTTCTAACCGAGAATTCCTAGCAGTGAATCCGAGTCGGCATTTATACCCCATATATGACAATAGGCACGATTCCTGTTCCGTGGTAGGAACTGGACATAACTGATAAAACATGGTAGTGTACTACATTCTTCTGTCTAACTCTTCAGGAAAAACATTTGTAACATTCCTGTTTTTACAAATCAACATAATTATGTATTTATAAGCCACCATTTTTAAATATTGATGTTACTCACAGCCAAAAGACTCACATAAACACAAAGTGTAATTTGCTAACATGCCCATTCATTTGAATTAACATTACAAACTTACCATTAATACAATTATCATCATCCTCTTCGAGGTCTGCATCAAGATCAACAGTTTCCATGGACAACTCATCTTCCTCTAATTCCTGTAAACACAGAATATGGACATTTACAAATTTACAAACCATATAATCTGCAAGCTGTACAACTTAGTAAATGTGTACAAGTACCACCCGGAAAGTTCCGAGCCTAGGGCATCTTCAGATGTAGTAATCACATGTTTAACACACAAATAAACTTGGCAGTTACAAGGAATGTATAACTTATCCTGCCATCTGACTCATCTGACCACTAATGACAAATACTTTGTTGTTTTCTAGACTTGGAATGGATATCAGTACTAATAATAATAAGTATTAAGAATAATAATATGTGTTATAACTGGATTTAAAACTGCTCTTCTAACATCTGGATTATGACGGTTGCAACTTAATATTTCGTATTAATATCCATGTAAATAAGACACAATATGAATAATAATAGAAACGATTGTATATGTACCTAATTACACTTAGTCCAATCATTTGGTCGTTTGAAAAGTTTTCTGGGTATTAGTATGTTTACAGATTCCAATGTGCTCTTTACAATTTCAACGTGGCTCCTCGTATCTTTGCCGCTAGCGCCAATTATGAGAATTAAATGACATTTGACTGACTGACAAATTAAATGACATTTTCTCTGGTTTTATGAGATACTACTTTAAAAGAACGCTCCATTTACTCTGCCTCAAGGTAATGCGGAAATGAGTTTTTTAGTGGACTTAACAACGGTTACACGTCAAAACTATTGAATTAACGAAAAAAAGTGTTATTATACAAATTATTGAAAATGTTCTCTACCATCATTTTGTATATACATATTATACAATAAACTCCCGGAAAACTTTCCAAATTACGTCGGTTTTAACATAAAATGATTGATTTATTAATTTGGTACTGGTGTTACTCACATTTTGTATCTCATCTTCATGGGCCAGCATCAAATGGTTGTCCAACTTGTCCTTCGTGGTAAACACTAGCTCGCAATAATCACACATGAACTCCACACCTGAAATATACGTTCGTATTGAGAAAGTGTGACCACGTACAGTCGCGCACGTAGCGTACGGCGGCGCACCGTTGACGTGCGACTTGATGTGCGCGGTGACGGCGTCCACGTCGGCGAAGCGCTCCTGGCACAGCGGGCACGTGAGGTCCTGCGTGGCGTGCACGGCCGAGTGGAAGATGAGCTCGTCCTGCGAGCCGAACGCGCGCGCGCAGCGCGAGCAGCGCAGCTCGTGGCTGGAGCGCCGCCGCGCCGCGCCGCCGTGCTTCACGCGCACGTGCCTGCACACGTTGTTCCCTTTACACAATCCACTTCAAAAACACTAAAGGGAAAAGATACATAAGTAATCATTTAAACAGTACATTCATAGCTACCCACTCGTCAGGCCTCTCAATGTACGCAAGCAATTATAATGCACTACATATTGTTTTATGCTTTCCATATTAGTGTCCTAACTGTATTCATGTATAAACAAATTACTTAACATCATCGTCAACCGTATTATTGTTCCACTCTCGGACGAGCGTCTCTTGTGACGATGAGAGTTGTTATTGTTCTAATCATCAGAACAAATTATTATTATACAATCACACCAGGGCTTCCACAACGTTGACACAGTGTGCAATGAGATAGCAAAAGTAGCAAAGTTCGTAATGTCACCTTGTATGATGATGAGACTTCATGAAACTTTTGTCGCAGTACTTGCACGGGTAGGGCCTGTCGCCCGCGTGGCTGCGCACGTGCCGCGACAGCTTGGTGATGGACGAGTAACCTGAAAGTACATCACGTTTATCAAAAACGAGTCATTACATTTTCAAACATTCGTTTCGTATGTTCATAGCTTATTCATTATGTATACAAGTAAAGAAATGAGCGCAATGGGGTAAGGTGTAGACTCCTAGACTCACGCTGAGGGCAGTACTCGCAGGCAAACTTTGGAACCTTGTCGTGAATCATCTGTATGTGTCTCTGTAGTGTCGTTTTGTCCAGAAACCTGTGAACAAGGACATTTTGCACAGGAGATTATTTAATAGGATTAATGAGAGCGAGAAGCTAGCATGATTTCACACTTGGCACGCGGGTTGAGGATCGCACAGAGCACGGCTTTTCCTGCGTGCTGCTCGTCAGGTAAGCTGCGCTGTTCCGTGGTCAGCTGGTCGCCAGAGCCTTGTCTGTTCTATACCAAAGTGCACACAAGTAGGTGACGCTGGCTTGGACTCCGAAGATGGGGCTTAAAATCGCTTACACCTCTTGCGGTTGAACAGGAAAAACTATTTAATGGATGCTCACTTTTTATCGCACATGTCACAGTGATAGGGCCGCGAGGACTGCTGCTCGTGTTTTTTCTGGTGATCCTCGAGCTGCTCCGCGGTCAAGAAACTAGCGGAACATTTGTTACATACTTTCTGCGCCAAATCAGCGTGTATCAACTGAAATATTAAAATTTTATTTATATCCTCAATAAAGTAGAATTAGGTACCACCACCATTTCCACGTTGTGAATCCCCAGGAAGCTATTGTAACTTTTTTTACGACGATGTAAACGGAAAAACTTTTTGGACGAACTGACCGATCAGAATGCGGTATTTAGTAGGATTCTGTTGACCTTACAGACTGTAAATTCGATTAAGTAGATTTTGAAAAATTCAGAAAGTAAAATATTCAATAACTTTTTTACAGTACTTTTTTATGCAACTTTTAAATTATCTATCTGATAGATTTTATGCAGAGGAACTTTTTTCTTGCCATGAAAAAACTGCATCGAAAACATACCGTTTTATAAAATCGATTCATTCGTTTGATATCTTTGTTGAAGAATGTATACTGAGATGTTTTTTTAACTAACTCATAGATTATTCATCTGATTAATTTTTTCACAGGATCTTTTGTATTGTCTTAAGAAAGTCGCATTGAAAACACACCAATATTATGGTAATAGCTAAATTCCTTGTAGAGATATCATTATGATGCTGCATACTTCCAAGAATTGTCTGCAAGGTCAAACACTTTAAAGGTAGATTTGTTTTGACAGGTATCGAATGTGCCACCATATTAGTGATACATTCCATCATTATTATTACAAAGTCAAGCACAGAGCACTGAGTGCTAAATTTCTCTATCCTCACAGACCTGACACACTTCTCCTGTTAATGAAGCAGTTACTGTCTTAGTCATTATCAGCAATCAGAATCATAATGATCGAATGTTAATGTCTCTGGTGACAATGACCATTAATGTCATCTAATATAAGACAGTTTAAAGAATAAAGTTTAAGTATGACACTTTAAAGAATAAAGATAATACAGTATATTCGTAGATAATTCTTCATTGTCTACACTAATATAAAAAGCATTACAATGAACACAGAATATAGTAAAGCACTTGAGATGTGTGCCATCACCTTTGCTTCTAAACTCTACCAGTGTTTCATTACCTTTTCATGTCTCTTCAACAATATAAGCCTCTTGAACTTCCTGCCACACGCAACACATTGAAATGGCATTTCTTCTGAATGTCTTACACGATGTATTGCCAAGTCATACTTACTGAAGAACTTACTGCAATAACAATATCCCTGTATTGTTACAAGTATGTACTAAATTTTAGTAGAAAGTTTTTAAGTTTGTAGCAAAAGTTAATTATAATAATCCATACTGGTATAATACATAACATTCCTAATTCAGAATAATACAGATGTAACCCAATTAATATTAAATATGACTTACTCATCACATTGGTCACATTTGACGGTCCTTTGTCTATGCTTACGTAATTTGTGTAATCGCAGCAGCTGCTGCAGAGGATAAGTGCAATCACAAATGTCACAGGCCCAGCACCTCTCCTCAGATCCTGTCGAGGGACTCCACATAAGTAGACATTATACCCTAACATTCTTATAGCATTTTACCTTGATCAAAAGGGAAATTGTTTAATAATAACATGTAATGAAAATGAAGGTTTCTAGATAGAAATTCAATAAAAGTTATAAATTTTTTAGACTGTTTTAGATTATCACATCAGTTGTATGTAAATTAATATTCATTAGTTAATCAAATAGAATTTAATTGAAGCAGATACAATCTCTGAAAAGATTTTAAAATTCTCTTAAGTGCACCAAAGATGTGCAAATATCCAAATAGTTGTCTTACCTTTACACAATGTAAGGAATGTGTGTTTTACTAAAATACACTTTTAAAAACAAACCATGCATTAACATAATTATATGTATATAGCAGCTGAAAATAAAATTTACAAGCATAATAATTACAACTACAACACTATCTACACTACCTTTCAATATACAGCTTCAGATTGCTGTAAACATATTATTTGATAGCAAATAAAACCTGTAAACTGTCTAGCATTCAGATACAAAAATATATAAAAATGGAGGGTGGTTTGAAAAAGCTATGAACACACGAACACCGTTTCATTTAAATGTTTACCGTACACATTACATACTACACCACACAAATACACAACTCACCTTTGCTTTTTTGTTTAGAGTCCGAATCACCCAGATCTTCTCTACTCGATACCACTTTCACACATGCTTTCGATCCTTCCTCCGACCCGTCATTGATCTATGCAAGAAATAATTATTAGAATATTGTTTCAATTGGTGAATGAAGGAGAAACACGTCAGATTTGTAGGAATAAAGATGTAAGGCACTTGATGATCTATATCTATGCAGTAGTGTGATGATACAATAATATTGGCAGTTCAACATAATACTACCCTCTATGTCAGGGTAAGTTGGTTTGGGTTTGAAGTGTTAATTTTGCAATATTGCCACTATAAATGTAAAAAGAATAGCCTCCATATTTGTACCTTGCATTTTGACTGTGATAGGTATGTACAAGTACAAACCAAACAGTTAAATTAATCAATCCGATATCTTCCCAGAAACTTGTTTTAGAACTCTCTGTACAATGCCCTAGACTATAGTATTTAGTAACTGCAGATTGTATGAAAAATTAAAATATAAAAGATACAGATATTATATTCCGTATTCTGTTTACTGTGACGCCGATTAAGGGTGACCTATGTTCAGTAGTGGACCTCCAAAGGCTTGATGATTTTGTTTACATGCCCTTAAAGTGTACAAGACCACAAATATCCTGTGTTATAACCAATATAAAAATATTTACAATTTCACTTTAGAAATAGTATGTTTAAAGTAGAAAATCTAAAGTTTGGAAAAAACTATCACATTAATTATGTCCTTTGCTGTATTACTTTAATTCATTTTAATTTTTAATAGTTTTTTACAATTTTGTGCTTTACTATCTTTTAATAAGAAAATCTGATATTCATACCTTAATATTATATACATTTTGATCTTCCTCATCTTCAGAGTCAGACACATCATGAGTAACTTGCACCGTTGTCCCATCTTCTACAACTGTCTTCATCACACCAATATCGTTTGAATCTTGATAGGCCTGTAATTATTCAATATATTCAATTCCATGTTGTATGTATTGTTTATTAGGCATGTATTGTATCTGACTATATGCTATAAATGTAACGATCAGGTAAGGCAATCTAAAAACTAGGTAAGGACAGGATTTTAAAATTGGATATTTTGTAATATAGGTTATATATATAATTGTGTAAAATGATAAATAGTGCTAAAAGTCATATTTTAATGGATACATAAATAATTTCAGTACTTCATTTAATTCAGATAATACTACACTTACATTACTTAGTGTCATAGGCCACATTACAGGTTTTAATGGTTTATTATCTTGAATATAATGTAAAATTGATTCATCAGCGTCTCGGCAGACTTGTTTAAAATCATAGAATATGTTCATGAAATATTTGCAGCGCTCACAGATGAATGTAGGCATTTTATCTGATGGGAAAACCTGTAAAATATTATATAAAATTATTATAATGTAGTATATTTGATGAGGAATTATTTACACTAAATTTATCCACTAGATGGCGCCAATTATTTGCGTTCGTTTATTTTTACAGTTTATGCGTAAATATGATTGTGTAACTACAGTATAGAGATAGAGGTACTTTCAAACTTTGATTCCAGTAGGTTTATGAAAGTTAAAACAATAATAGTTAGGGAAATATAATTGTCAACACGGATCACAATAGGTGGCGTCCATTTGTCCCTTAAAAACAAAATTATTATAAAGTATTCAAATATAAATATAATTCGTAAGGAAAAAATATTACCTCAACGGATACACATGACAGGATTTTTATGTGTAGATTTACTGTATTCTTTAGCTTTCGTCTATTATCATATAAGCTCGCCATTGGCAAATCTTCAGTTAAACAAAATCGACATATTTTCAGCGTACTTAACGAATCCTTCCTCTTGTCCATCTTGATAGTTTAATAAGTACACTAAACACTACACAGATTTAATTTATTTCCACTACATAACCTGTTTTAAATTTATTATTTTATTATCAGAAACAAGCAGGGGACATAGCAAAATATGAGAACAGATCATACAACAATACAACATCACTAACCGACACTAGCGCCACTGCCAGCAGCGCCATCAAAATTATAATCCAACCACGTTAAATACGTGTTAGAGCTTCCGTGCTCATAATATGAATTATATACCTAATACCTAAAAAACCTAAATATGAAATAAATTAAATTTCTATATTACTGGCCGATTTGTATTTATAGTAATTATTTAACTAAGTATTTGCTATTATTCAGTTTGTAAATTTTTCATGTACTAATTTTTCATTTACTAAAATGCCATGTATATTTCATGTTGCACTTTTTTATTTGGTTGGATAGTAGCGGAACAAACTGTTTTACATGTGGTAAAATAGTGGGGAATCGAAACTCAATTTAGACGCCAGCTAGTGGCGCACCAAGCGGAAAGAGTTTTTGTTTTAGCACTATATTTTCAGCTTACTCTTCTCATCAACAGATGGCATCAGTACAGAGTAATAAAGAGTTTATGCAATTAACATTAATCTGAAATGCTGTACTGTTAACAGGTCCACAGAAAAATGGACTACTAGACTACTAACTACTATACTACATGGCTTAAAACAGAGTATCTCGACCGCGTTTATCTGATACGCTCTGATCTAATGAATAATGTCCTCTACATTATTCACTAAATTTTGATATTCATTTTGATGTATGAGAATTTTTCTTATCGTGATATAATGTTCTTTCTTATTTTACGTCTACGTTTTGTTTACATTATACGTATGTACACCTTTAAGGTAAAATTTGGATAAGTACTTTAGATGTTAGTATGACAATTTGACAATGTTGTGTATGAGGACAATTTTCGTAAGAAATCTATCAATTGCTATAGATTAAGAGTTGTGCATGGGTTACCATTTTATGTTTTTAAATTAAACACATTTAACAGCAGATGAATTGAAGTAATTACCGAAATAATAACCTACCGTATGCGAAACTATACCTACGATTAGGTACGCCACTAAAATCAAATAAAGCCACACAAGTTAACAATATACAGACAAATAGCGTAAGCCCCATTTGTTTAGACTCTAAAATTTAGAGTTTGACTGACTACCAACTCCGCCCCACTTTTAAATCGTATAAAGCTTGGGTTTCCAACCTTTTCCCGTAAAGGGATAAATCAATCTTCATGTCGTACAATTATGTACTCGTGTACATGAAATGCATAACTAATGTTCTTTTATGATTATAAGAACGATACATGCGTAGCCAGGCTGTCACTAGTCAGAGTAGTCAGTATAATAAACGCGAAATTAACTTTGTCAAAACTGCTGCTTCAATATTTTATTCAAATTGAGTGTGGAGAAAATATTAATTATGGAAAATGATACAGATTACTTAGAATTCTTGTTTAAATTATTCTCTAAATATTTTAAAACAATGAAACTATAAGATTCTAACTATGGGCATAAAGGTACCAGCGACGTATAATTCTATATATGTAAATAAAACGATAAAGGTTTGCTACTGTGCGCGCTACGGAAAAGTACTGGATATATTTCAATTAACTCTTCCAAGTTTTATTTCCTGAGGCACTTGTCACTTATTTAAAAATATATAGTAATGTGTACATTTTATATAAAAGTTTGCTGCCTAATTAATATAAACATTAATTAACATAAACATCTGCCTCATAGTTCGTGTTTGTTGCAAGTGCGACTGTCGATCGAGAAGTCCTGAGTTCCAATTCCGACACTATTGGATCATTCTAGTAGTGGCTCGGAGTCCGAATATGTTCCCGGTGTATCATAATAGGCTCACTTCCTATTCCACGTTGAGACGTAAACTTAACAGTTTGACTGCCCATAAAAAGATGAGACATCAGCCGGAGGCCAACTTTCAATTTCTTGTTATTTAGCTTTAA
>DWDW01002573.1:0-10094 GCA_018245635.1 Mimoniades versicolor eupheme
GTTACGTTTACATCAAACTATGGACTGGGTGGTGAGCTTAAAGCCATGTACTGGGCAAATATTCAGACTTCGAGCCGCTTCTAAAAATCTAAATTAGAACAATCCAATAGTGCTCGACGCGGGATTTGAACCCAGGACCCTAGTAACACGACCAACGAGAAAGTCAAACTTAATAAACAATGGCGCCATAACAAAGTGTAAGTATTTAAAAATTATAACTATAATACATTAAAAATAATAAATAAAATACATAGGTACCGTTGAATGTATTGCATATTTCAATTCTTTTGTACCCGCAAGCTTCTGTTACTTGCACCACACAATATCTAACCGAGAGCCTACTGTGTATAAAGTGTTTCGATGTATAAAGAAGATGTAGAAACAAGGAGGAAATTTATCTCGAACTGAGTGGGCGTGATAATACTAGCCCTGTATCTTCTCGTGAGATCTCGTAGTTATTTTTTTCTCCGATGTCAAGATTCAAGTTTGCTAATTACATAAACCTTATATAAGTTCTACCGATTTTTAATAAAATTAAGATAAAATTATTATTCAAAGAAAGAGTATAACGTAATTTTTGTTTTGTAATAATGTAACACTGTTAAATTTTGCCTGGTGTTCTTTTTAGGGCTGTATTATCTTAATGCGAAATAAGACAACAATGATGATCACGGTATGAGAATTAATTGTTGAAGGAATATAGGCCTAATAGCAACAAACATATTAAATAGAACATACGTATTGACTCATATTTTCAATCACACTCGACTGTTCGATAAAATTATTATTAGTATATAATTTACGATCAGTTACACCTCAACATAAAGGTATGATTCAGTAAACGAAACAGAGAGTAACATTTTTAAGATTATACAACTATGAGGGCTATATGAGTCAGCAGTATGGTTTAGATCTGACCCGAATAAATACAATTGGGTCTGAAATATCACCAACATTAAGTTAAGAGAATACTCAAGATTCTAATGATAAATCCAAGTACCTACCTGTTTCGCTGACTTGTTTCACTGCAAGTGTGTAAAATATACGACCGTTTACGATTAGTATATGACCAAACGGAAATACCAAGCTAACGTTTGCTAGCGCACTGGTTCTCTGTCTAAACGTATATAAAAATTACAGCGCCTGTATGTTTCGTGTGGCGAATGCATTGTAGCTTACGGTCTAGCGTTCGATCTTAATATACAGAGTGTATTGGTATAATTTGGTTGCTTAAACGTAGCATCATGAAGAGGTCATAGGAGTGTAGAACACTCCGCCATTTCAACAGTTACATTCACATCCTACTATGGAACAGGTGGTGAGTATATTGCTATACGCCGGGCACATATCTAGACTCCAAGACACTACTAGGAATTCTAATTTAGAAAAATCCAGTACAGCTGACCGGGCGTTCGATCCCAGGACCTCTCGAACGACAGTCGTGCTTGCAACCAACACGACCTACGAAGCAGCTATTTCAGTTTAGTTACCAATGTAGGTATTAACTCTGTTAACGCGGCCTGCACTACTATTATTAACTATTATTTAAACTGGACTAACGGATAGTACAAATTTTATTGCTACAGGCTTGTTCCCTGTCGGTCGCAGATATCTATGGGAGGCAGCGGCTATTTATAACTGCTAATCACTCGTTTATGATATCCTTAAAACGTAACATAATCATAAATTAAATTTAATTAAAAAAACTGGTACAAATGTCCATGTACTCATCTTCATCATCATGTACACTTTTACCCGAACGTGAACTTATTAAGGCCATAGTTAGCCACGATTATCAAATGCACAGAATTCACACACCTTAGAGAACACGCTAAGCTAACATTTAGCTTAGCATGTTTCCTTTAGATATTTTCAAGGGAAATAAAATTTTAAAAACCTCCTTTTTTATTTGTTATTTCCCACGAAATGGACGGCTAAATTCTAAGCCACTAAGCTATCATTGCGATTGATTATAATTGGACATTTATAATATTTGTACGCTAAATCACTTTATTCTTTATCACTAAAACGGGTCCTTATCCATTAAGCTCCATCTTAAGCGTTATGAGCTATAGGTGCTTATAATGAGCTCATTTAGTATATACTCGTACATACATACATACGTACAGAGCAGTCTTTGACGGTATCTTAGTGCAATGGAATTCATTATTTTTAGTTTTATTTGCCGAGAACTTGCCTCGGCATTTGTTGGCTCCACCATATGGTTGCAATTTATAAGCAAATATACTTAGAACTATCGCGATCTATTGAGGAATCCAAGAACAAGATGCGTTTAATGAGAATTCCTTTTTCATATTCTGTAATTTCATTGGATTTAGACAATACTGAGCTATTGAAATGTACATGTACTTAACGGTAAATGCATATTTGTCTATTACATTTATAATATGGTATTGTTCTACATTAGTGTTATTGTCCCGAAGCCTAAGCTTTAAGGTGTTTTAACTGTTTTGTTAAAATAATCAACTTACGCATCATACGATTCCTGAATGCAATAAAATACTGCTTTCTCTCCTCTTACCATCACTGTGATAGTCCTCCGTCTAACCTTTACTAGCTAAGCCAAGTATCAATAATACAGATATGATCTTTCCGTATATTGAACATTTATATCTGAACTTAATTGCCCAGCAACGTCCACCGGACAGGGTTCGAGTGGGCGGTTATTGCGATCTGCAGTCACCATTTCAAGTTCCTCTGCCGCGTGTTAACTCGTCATTGATAGCTAGCGAAGTGGTCATTGCACATCCTACTTGGCAATTAAAGTTTAAACAGAATAAGGAGCGCGGGATCTGTATGCATGGGTTCTGTGACTGTGTGTGTTTGTGTGTGTGTGATTGTGTTTGTGTGTTTGTGTGTGTGTGTGTATGTGTGTGTGCTTGTATGTGTGCTGTGTGAATTGTATTATTTATCTCCAACATTCGGGATAAATAAATATGTACCTATATTATGGCACTTATATTTAGAATAGATTTAGAATGGAGATATTATAGCCTATATACGTAACTTCACGCCTGTAATACACGCTGTAGCAATTGATATGTTTTTGTACTGATTTGTACTCGGATGTCGAAAGCGTGGTAATAAATATAAGCTCTATGGCATCCAACAACTAAAGGCGGTGACGGTTCTTAAGAAGAAGAATAACTTATTTGCGATCTCCATATTTATGTGCAATTATAAATGCTTATACGCATAGCTTAATAATATATAGTGTTATAATTGCATTAATATTTTATTTTTCCATGGTTGGTCAGTCTGAGAAGTCCGAGTCCAAAGTCTCAGGTCCTCTTAGATTGTGAAAAGTTAATGGCCGTAATCTAACTGGCTGCTGGCTAAGTGCGGGTTGACAAACATCTTCTTTGCGATGTTTTCCATAACGATTACCGTAGGCAATATTTACACTTAGAAAAGGCACATAACCTCGTGTAATTATAATTGAGACGCACGGATTCGAAATTCAATGCCTAGAGTGTGAGATAGAATTCAGAACCAGTTGACTGTGACTGCTTTTAGTAGTCACGGGCTAGTACATTTTGCAGTGTTTTTATTTTCTTATAATCCACATCATGCAATCTGTCTCGATAACGTTACAAATTCGTAACATGTTTTGAATATGCTTTCTATGTATGAAAATTAGTTAATTGCTCTATTATGAATAAAAAAAATTGTTACTTTACAGAGTTCAAACGTAGCAATAAAATTGTTATTATTAGTATTTTTGGTTATGAATTACAATTTTAACAATCTAGGTATATGTTCATATGTGTCTTGCTTAATGGTTATTGATATCAAATTGTAAGATAATACAAAATATTTATGTCGACTCCATTACATTTTGTTCTAGAGTCCAGTGTAGTTACTATATTCCTGTGTATGTCTCAGCTAAGTTTACGAGCGCTGTCCTTCCGAGCACTCCTTGGTAGTCCGGCGGGCGAGTACCAAGATTTTAGATTCCAAGCAGAAGATATACCATTTGCTTACATGTATATTGCTGACCATATTATTGTTTCATTCATTAATAAATAAGATTTTAACTTTACGATTATTTCAAAGCAATTTTTAATTCTAGCTTTCATAATAGAATAGAATTGTGTTATGCATTGGCAGTTTTTGAAATATTTAAAAAATCGGTCACATGTATGCCTTTATTTATATTATTGCGCGACTACCATTTAATACATATTAAAAAGACTTGTGTCGCAGAACGATGAGAATGTGATAATATAGGTATCTAATAGTACTGGACATCAAAAGTATACAAAACGATTTTACTTCCACTGCTAACTAAACCGCTGAAACAGCTCTACCATATTTTGATAAGATATGCAAATACGAGTATAGCGATTTATCTATTCTAATATTTCAATGTCATGGCTTTTCTATTAAACTTGACTACTGGTATAGTGTGTATATTCACTGTGTATGTGCGGCGAAGTTTACGAGCACTGTCCTGTCGAGAACTCCGTGGCAGTCCGGCCAGCGATGGCTCCGAACATTCTAGTTTCAGTGCAGCATATTCGTATACCTCCTTTTTGTAACCTCCGCTGGACAATATATCATGTTACGATTACAACGGGTTGCCAAATATCTTAGTTTGAATGTATTTTCTGTCTCTATGGAATAATAACAACCACCTATTCCATCGTAGGACTTAAAAGTAACAGGTGAAACGTGGGAATTTTCTACATTCCTCTGCCTACCTCTTCGGGGATTACTGGCGTGATGTTACTTCTTCTTTTTAAATTAATATAACATAACATCACGGTATGTATGTATTTATGAAAATATATGATATCCTGATGTATTTTGTTTCTAGACTGTGCATTTCTATTTGGCTTTACGCAGTCTAAGAACGATGATTAATTTAGTTAACTACGTGCAATTCATAATAATCAAGTCATTGAAAAAAAACTGCCATGATATAAATATAATAGCTCTAAAGTCTGAATTTGTTATGTTCTACTTTAAGCAATGTGAGAGCGTCGCTCCATAGAGCCCTCCGCGATAGTTTAGCAAACGAAGTTTCTAGATTTAACAGAGTTGTTCCCGTTAGTTCCACGCTAGTCGCTTAATTTGACGGCGGGCATTATATGTTCGTAATCAAATTGAAAACTTTAAAATGCCGCTACCTGATCATTGTAAAATTTATTGTTATTATATTCATGAATTTAGTATAATATTATTTAAAATTCTAAACTTGAAATTATATTCGATATTTACAATTGAAAGGGACACTAAATAAAGATAGATGTTTAAAATGATGATGTTGTCCAATATTATGTGGTTATAACTTGTGTATGCTATTAGCGAAAGATACGAACGTCAAGGAACATAATCGTGGGCATATATCATAAATTTATGATTATTATAAGCTACAAGGTATATGACATAAATATCAATTAACATAATTTATCGGTTTTATTGCTAGGCGCCAATACCAACAAGACACCGCTTCCGATCTCTGGTTGCTTTAACAACCGCATAATTAATGTGCAATATTTGCAACAATTTAAATAATTTATTTATTGCCACTTATAAAGACATTCATTATTCCTGGGCAAATTTATGGTGAACGCCGTGAAACGTACCGCCTCGCTTAAATAGAATTACAGATTAGATTCTATTTAATCTGTAGGTGGTCTCAATAAAATAACAAATAAAGTGTTGTTTATTCACAGTGAAATCGATAAATTTTGCATAATAGCTCACTAGAATACTTGAAATGATCTCTTTCTTTACCATCGCCGTGCATTAAATATGCGTATGCCCATAAATGGAAAATTGTTGAAAATATAAAGTTATCCAAATCACAGCAACTGAATTAAGACCTTTAGAATGACTACGTTTAAATTTTAATTTTGTTAACCATCCCGTTTGATCCAGCACAGATAAATAATTATGATGTTTTATCAATGTAAATATAAGATAATATATTTAAAAATATCAGTTATGAACACTTGAAAAGTTCACTCAAGGCTTTTATACTTAGGTATATTTACATTTAGCAATAACTGATTTTGGTCGCATTTTAACTTTGTTTTTCTGTTTACATAGCATTAAAATGACCCCTTGTCAATTTTCAAGATCATGGAATATTCTAAGCTTGTTTGACCAGCAGTCTGTGCAAATCGATGATAACGATCTAAAATACTAGTGAAACTGGATGATTTCCACGTATGTATATTATTAGTGGCTTGACCGATTTTTATGGAAAGTTTTGGCTATATTTGGTTGGTCTGAGAATAGGTCGAAGGCTTTTTTGTTACCCTTAAATAATAACGGTTGGCCTAACCAAAAAAAAAATTTTTTCAGGTGTTTTTTTTTTTACTTTTTTTAGATTTGCCATTAAAAATACGTATAGCCCCAAGTTTACCATGCTATCTTCACGTATTTTTTAATTTTAATTCGTTTATACGAATAATTTTCAAATACTTAAATCTCAAATTTTAAATAATTAAATCTTAGTTTCTCCAAGGTTTAAAACATTCAAACAAACTTACAACACGTTCTTTATTTTTTATTTAATAACCACTAGGAATAATTTTTACGGCAGAACAACGTTTGCCGCTTCAGCTAGTATTTAATAACAGTAATTATTCGACGACTATATCTTGCAGTGAATATTATCAGATATTATCGTAACAGCTGTAGATAACATTTAATTTAACATGAACATTGGATGTCTTATTAGTACTCTACACAAAATCTTTAAACGATCGTGATAAGATTTGATGTGATTTGTAGAGGCACAAATATAAGAAATATGCTTTAAAATGGCAAGGTTAACTAATTCATACGCGTATATTAATGTAGAGAACACATGCGAGGACCCGCGCGTGCCGCTCAGGAGTCGCGCCACGAGATGGGACACCTCAGCGAGAACCTGTTTGATTGTTTACAAATACGCGTTTTACATTGACGCTTAAGTTTCTTTACGTTTTCTCACACATCTGAAATTCATAAGCAATATAACTAAGACTATCATCATTATCAACATTTGTTTCCTTGATGGAAGCGAGTCTTCTATGAAGGTTAAGGCCATAATCTATCACGCTATTCAAGTTCGGGGTGGAAAATTTCTATAACATGAAAACAAAGACTATAATTAAATTACAGAAAGTTTCTCATGATATATCTAAAGTTATGTAAAATTACTCCTTGTCATTTCGGTGATTCAAACCAGGATATTAAAGTACAGGCCCTACAAAATAACTGCAGGCCAAAGTAACTGTTTCTCCGAGTATCGTCTTTAACTGCTCATTGTTTATGATAGTGAAAAATCGTAAATAAAACTTATAACCGCTTAAAAGTTTTAGAAGTGTCAGCTCGTTACAGAGATCACTTCTAGACCTCACTGTCTTTTGTGCATTGTTTATTCGGAATTCGAAAACTAATTGAATAATTTCACATGCTGACACTCGAGTCGTATCTGTTGGCGGACGGGTGTTCATAATTTTTATTGATATGTTGTTTATTAACAATAAACTTTAAAGTTAATTTATTGATATGAGAAGGTTCGATAGTGATGGGAAAGAATTTTTTTGTTATCGCCTTGTAAATAACTTTGTTAAAAACTACATTGCGTAATTTTGCGCTGTAGTTCAAATTATATCGTTATGTTAACTCATTATTGTAATCTATGTCATCTTTACGTACGATTAGATCGATTTGAGATTTAAAAAAATCCTGCTGGAATGTTACGAGTCTTTTGTATCAAAACTGTTCGGGCGCATAAATCTGTCAGTTGCATGGTAAGTTAAATTGGATTTAGGTACTTGATCATTTCCGGACCTACATAACATAGACGTACAGTGTTATCTTCATTCTGGACTAATCAATCACAAGATTTGTGTTCTTAGGATTACTTTGATATATTTTCCATCGAAGCACTTGTTATAGGTGCGTGCTGAACAGATCGTGGAATAGTGGTTTAGCAAAACAGATCTGTAGGTTCTTTTAGGTATTTAACTAAAATAAGTTAATGAGGTCACGTCGTTCTAGCCCATTGCGGAGATTTATAGCTGCACGTTAACCATTGGTGTTCGCGATTTTAATCAATTTTCTCGCCTATCACACAGATGTTAAATCTAATTTCACATGTAAAAAATTACGTATTTTTTAACGAACGAGGGATTTATTGTCATATTATGTAGTTTCAAGTTAATCTGTTCATAAAATATTAGTTTTTGTATTGAAAAGAATTCATTTCATTTTCAGTTGTTAAAGAATAGTGAGATTTTGAGAATGGGACCATAGCTGGGCAGGTGAGTTTTCTTTCGTCAGTGGATTAAAGAGCCCATGGAGTTAGAAAGTGTTTGAAATAATTCGGGTACAAAAAGACTAACTTAATCAAGTAAATTTATTTAAAATGTCAGAAAAGGATACTGTAAGTCAATGTAATTCAAACAATATTCAGCTTCGCGTCGCTTCTGACATCGGCCGCGACTAATTGCCCGATAAGTCGTCGATTCGCGTCTCGTTTTAATAAGGTGCGCTGTGCGCTTGTACGTGTGGATACCGATGGAATGCCACGGTCATGCGTCGTGGTGTGAGGGTAACACCGGTGTGTGCGAATGACGTCTGCCGCACGGCTCATCGACCAGTACACGCAGACCTACGCCACTGTTCACAACGTTACAATTCTCGCTATTCCCGAGGAAATAAAACGGTCATTGGAAGCTCAAGACTACGTGGGCAGGTTACACAGTAACTACGTGATCGTTGTTGCCACGTGAACTCGTATCGTTCTCGGTGTTTGTGTGTAACCTCGATTCGGACACACTACGACGGATCATTGTGGGCATAAACACGTAGTAATTCGCGAATATCATTAGCCTAATGAATATATGCCTCGAGGAGGAGCAACTGTATTCGCCGCGATGCGATTAAATATTAACTCATACGGATGTGTATACATACTCACTGTTCTTATTGTGAATATACATTTGTTTTGTTCATGAAATAGATACATTTATCTGAGCTAAGGTGATTATTTCTTGACTCGGTTTATTGATATCCCGGTAACAAAAGTGCGAAGGAATTGACTCGGGTAACAAAGGGCTCACTTTATGTTACTGTTCGCGCCGTATATGCGAGCTTTTCCCACGGTTTGTCTGTGTGTCCACCCCCCTACCCACATCTGCCTCCCGCAACAGTTAGGGTTGGGAAAATAACATTTTTGTTGCGCAGCTACAAAAAAGATTGTATGGATCCCCTTTCTACTTTTAAATATGAGGTTGATAAAGAGACGTTACAATATACATACCTTGTCCGTTTGTCACATTTTAATATCCAAGAATATATGTATATCCTTATAAAATCTACTTGTGGTCATCTGGTTAATCAATCTTTTATTGCATTTGCAATCTACACACGTGCCTGGAATCTACTAGCTAGCCCCAACAAGAGCGGTATCACACGAGGGAATCAATCAAAACCCATGTAGACCCCGTTATTATATAAATAAATAGTTTGGTGTTCATTCCACGAATGTCTAATCTTTAGTTCTATATAAACCATTTACAAGTACAGAAAGCATGAAGCAAATCTCACTACGCTGCTTCAAAACGATTTAACAGGTATTGCCGAGGATGTCGTAAACGGATAAAACTCAGTCCAATTGTCTGTGGCATTCCAACGCTGCGTCTCTGCCGTGTAGAGGACGAGTTTATTCTCTGTTTACTTCAGGTGCCAACCCTACGATTGGCCAATGTTTGTAGTTCAGTACGGGTTTAGCATTCAAAGTGGCATCATCCTCCCGCGACATTATACTTTCATATTTATTGCGAAAACGCCTTATGTCACATATTCTAAAAAGGCAACCGTATACATTTGATAAAAAAACCTCCGATATCCGATCAACTGAGCGATGTTGATTTGGTTTTGTGACTTATAGATTTTCTATTGTACAACATATTTTTTCGAAACTCAAGTATATAATTTGACTTAATTATAATTTAACTTGCTCTGACAATAAAGGAAAATATCCTAGGTTAACCTGTACGCTATAGGGTACTGCACATTATTGCCTAAGGAGTGTAAAGTCTGCCCATATGTGCAAAGCCATGTGG